>VZTF01000391.1:2547396-2580938 GCA_013397755.1 Cnemophilus loriae
ATGGATGGATGGATGGATGGATGGATGGATGGATGGATGGATGGATGGATGGATGGATGGATGGCTTCCCCCCATTAAGGGCAGCCTGGGATGCCAGGGCAGAATAGTGCCAGCCCTCAATACGCTTGGTGAAGAGCAGCACTTCGTGCCCTACTCTGGCTGGGAGAGAGGTGCAGAAGGACACAGCCAGTGCGTCTGCACAGCCATAAGCATGCTAGTGGTGAGCATGGCCATAGTCCTTCTGGGCACTGAACGCATCCACTCAGAATGTCCCCTCAGCAAAGGGAGAAGCAGGTGAGCAAAGGCACTGGCACAGGCCTGCTGCTTTGCCTCTGTTGGGTTCACCTCTGTGTTCCACTTTGTAAATGTCATTTAGGCTGTAAAATGTCACTTGATGTTTTTCTTTCCAAGGTGTTTTCAGCAATGCCTGCTCCAGAAAGAGACATGGCCAAGACCTGCCGGCTAACCTGAGAAGACAGACTTCTCTTGTTCTTCTCCAAGAGCACTTGCCAGCCAAGGATCTCAAAATATTTTGTCCTGCTTACTGCATCCCATGGCAGGAGCTTTGTTACCTGAAGCCAAAGTACCCACCTCAGAAGCAAGTCCCCACCTGAGCCTGGGACTGTGCTACCTTCTGTGCCTCATGGTTTGCTGAGAGCTATTTTGCTGAAACCTCTTCAGGAGAAACTCCTGGAATACGGCAGTAACAACCCTCAGAAGGGTAAGGGAGGGATAGATGTGTGCTGTACAGCCCAGTGCAAGGAGAAGTCTCCTACAGCAGGGCTGAGGTGTGACAGCTCTCACTTCTGCCCTCTGTGCATCCAGCCCCAGCTGGGAGGCTGAGGAAGAGCTGCTTCTCACACCCCCTTTCAAGCAGCATGGTGATTTTATTATGGCCGAGAGACAGCTCCTAAGAGAAGCAGGCAGCGGAAAACTGAAGCGGGCTGGTCTTCTGCTCCCACTTAACCTGCTCCGAGGCAGAGGCCGCCAGACAAAGCATTGGCTGTGGCTGTTCATGTGGCCTAGCGGCTGCTGCACTGGGAAGTGGTTGCACCAACATCACCATCATCTCACCTCAAGGAAACTGAGGCACGCAGTGGCGATGCGCGCATCAAGCAACAAGTGGGGGAACCACATCACAGAAGCACTGTAGCCGCTGGCTTCGGGCTGTGACCCCTATGTTGCTTTATCGATAGCCAACCCGCACGGGCTGTAGCCATGGCAGGTGGCTCTTTCTTGAAGCAGCCGGAGCAGGAAATCACTCCAGCACCCGGTCAGCAGCAAAACAAGACCCTCGGGACGGACAAAAAAAAATCCCGCTCCCTCGCCTTCGGCGGGAAAAGCAGCGGCCGGCCGGGGCAGGGAACCCTCCCCCTTCGAGGGCGCCCAGCCCCGCTGCGGGTGGCGGGGGCAGCGCTGCGGCCGTGCCTGGCCCCGCTCGCCTTTCCCCCTTTTCCCGGCTCGGGTCGCCTCCTCGCCGCTCCTTCCCCCCTCGCTGGTTCCGCGCTCGCCCCTTCGCCGCTTAAGGTGGCCCCGCGGGATGCGCGGCGCGCAGGAGCCGCTGCGGGCGGCCCTCGGCGCTCCCCCCACCCCCGGCACGGGGTGGCCTTAAATCGGCTCCGCGCCGCGCGTAGCCGCATCGCNCCAGGGCGCAGGGAGGACACGCCTCCGCCCGCCGGCGGGCGATGCTCCCCCGGCAGCCCCCGGCGCGGTGCTGCCCCGCGCCCGGCGCCCCGGCGTCTCCGCCGTGACCGGCCCATCTCGCCAGGTAAGCGGGAGACCCCGCGCTTGGGCACCGGGGCTTTGAGGGTGGGAGCAGCGCCGGGGATACAGCGGTGACCTTGCGGTCCCCCGGCGCTTGGCGCTGGAGGGGTCCCTTGCCCCGCGACCGGCAGCTGTATCCCTGAACTTCATCCGGCTCCGCGCTTCACAGGGAGCCCCTGTCCTTGCATCTCCCCACACCTTAGTCCCGACACCTTCCAGAGGAGCAACATCCCATTCCCAGGCTGGAATTTTCCAGCTGTGGGGAGATGCTCCCCTCCCATTCCTGGTGTGCGTTCACCGGGGAATCTCGCCGCCGGGATCTCCGAGCAAGGGTACCCAAACGCGGGTCCCGGGCACGCCGCTGCTCCCGGAGACGTTTTATTGCGCCTCTTGGTTACAAATACCGGAGAAGCCAAACTACAGAAGGGCGACGGGGTTTGTGTGCAGGCACAGCTAGCCTCGCTGAGAACCGACACCAAGTGGGCGTCCCTGTGAGGGGCTCTGGAGAGGTGGCTTGAGAGACGGCAAGAGCAGGAGGTCTGGGGAAGGGTTCTGCTCGTTTCTACCTCTGCCTGGCACACGAGCATCTACCGACGGACGAACTTGCTGGTTTTCTGGAGCAGTTTGGGGTGGATGTTGCTAGGTGAGTTGGAAAGTACTTTTTTTCGGCCTGCCGCTCCAGCCACTCACCCATCCAGCTTCGGGCCAGGGGAGAGGAGGGGAGGCTCAGCAGCTGATGCATGACAGAGAAAAACCCCTCAAGGTGCTGCAACTCTGGATAGAAGCAGCCAATTCCTCAGTAACTCCTTAGGGAAACCTGCCAAGGGGCAATTTCTGTGCAGCTGGAGAGAAGGGGTGTTGGAATCAGCAGGGCAGCACCAAGCATCACCGTAGCAGAGCAGTAATGACAAACTACAAATACCCATCCGACAACTTGAAGTCCACATAGCTCAGCAAGTGAGTCCGGGAGAGTGAGCGATGCAGCCCCTGCAGGTGCTTTCGGCTCATATTTTGGACCCAGAGGAGACTTCCTTGTGCAAAGCACATATGCAGAGAGTGTAGCAAGGTACAGCAGCTTCACACATGAGTCTGTCTGATCACCCACTTCTGCTATGGCTTAAATCTCATCAGGTGCAAAAAGGGAAAAATGGGTGGGGGGAGGTTCATGTCTTGCACCTCTGGACAGCCAGTAGACGTGCAAGGCATTGACCTCACTAGCCTCAGACAGGACTAGGAACAGGGGCCATATAGCACTTCCACAAGCTGGGAGACAGGTGCACAGAGACAGCAGGATAGGAACCTCACAGGAGGGAGGCCATCATTATTCCAAAATGAGATTCCTCGGTTGGAGATGATGGGGACCTCAGTCTCAGGCAATAGAGAGGATTACAGGGCAGGAGGAGGCCACTGACAGAGCTGTGTGTCACAGCCTGTGTCACATCTGTTTGCAGCCATGCATGCTGCCAATCCCCTTTTCTCTGTGCCCTGGAGCAGGATGTGGGGGCTCCATCACTTCTGGTTGGTGCCTGCTCCATGGTTTCCTGGAAGCTATCTGTTGGCAGGCACACCTGGGATACAGACCGAATGTGAGCGCCAGTAGCTGAGCGCACGGTGTGAGGCCAGGACCTCTGTGACTGTGATTCCTGCCCTCCTTCCCCTCCTTCCTCCCAGGAGTCACTTTGGTGTTGCTTTCAGGGCACTTCAGTCTGCACTGAATTAAGGCTCCGCAGAGCAGTTAATGTACAGAGGTAGATGTGCAGCTAACACGTCGTATCGGGTGTTTCAGCAATCTGATGAGACCAAATTAAACCTCTTCTTTGACATTTTCAGTGTAGTAACAATAATAGTAATAACAGTAATAATAATAATAATAGAGAAATCATCTAGGCAACCTTGCAATCCCAAAGCAATTCAACCAGCTGACAGAGAGCACAGCTGAGATGCAGCCACCTTTACAACAAAGGGCCTCAGTCTGGCTTGCAAGACACTTTAACAGCCACGGGATAGAAAGCAAAGCAGTTGGGCTGAGGACACTTGCTCCAACAACAAGGGTTTTAATGAGAGAAGCTCCCGCACCTTTGGGCTTTGTTACAGTGTCATTTGGGAAGACTGTTGCCTAGGGAGCTGTACAGAGCTACACAGCACCTAAATGTACGCAAGAGAGAAAACATTTCGACAATGTAAAGCCCTGAAATTCCTATTCTTTCCATGGTTTGGGAATATTTTTGTGCCTAGTGCCTGTGTTCTCTAATGACATCTTCCCTGAAGAATGTCCGACGTTGTACTGGACAGCTCAAGGCTCTGTGTCCTGTGTACCCAGCATCCTTTCTTCTTATCTGTGAAGCACTGGTAAAGGTGCTTTTTGGCAGGGAACTTTCCTCTGCTTCAGCAGCAGGTCAGGAGATGTCCTTAGTGTCCAAGATCAAAGTCATACCTAGCAGGCAGCTTGCTGGCAGGAGCCTGGATTGGATTCACTCCAGCTGTACCCCTGGATGGCTTTCGTCCCCTCTTAACCACGGTAATCACCTGCCAATGGCAGTGCTCTACACATCCCTGTGTTTCTCAGTGCCTTCGTAACTCCAGCTTCGGCTGCCCCTCTCTCCCAGGGTGTTGATGCTGCAGGCACAGTCACCTCCTGCTTTCCTCCAATGCCCCGTGAGGCAGTGTTCATATTCCAATCATAAGAAGCCACCCCACAACTCCATCCACCTCCTGGAACTACCTCCAAGGCCTCTTCTTCCTCTCCTTGAGCACTTTTGATGGTCTTTCCTGTTCACAATATTTGGGAGCAATAAAGACGTGTGCTGCAAGCCTTCATATGTATGCCTACAAGGAATGAGATATTTGATAGGCTTCAAAGATGCCCTTTACTGAGCATGCAAAATTGCTCTGGGAAAGCTCTGCAATTATTCTGCAGGATGTACACAGGAAAGATGATATCTGTCCCCTTCCTCTTTGTATCAAATTGTTCCTAATAAAAGAAGAAGCCTAAAAAGGAGGTAATACGCCAGACTGGAATCCAGGTCCCACACACCTCCAGGGCCCTGGAGGAGTCTAAAATCACTCTGCCCTTTTTGCTCCTGGCCTTTCTGCCTAATAATAAGCATTACGCTTTTCTGCATCGCTTCCCATCCCGCGGTCTCCAAGTACTCCGCATGTGTGATTAAGAGCACTCCCTGCCCACATACAGAGCTGTTTGTCAGGATGACTACCCCGTCTTTACAAGGGAGACACTGCAGCTCATCGCGTCAGAGCTGAGACAGCCCCAGATCATCTGTCTCACAGGCGAGAGCCCCCTGCGTCTCTGGGAAGCACTTGCTGGGAAGCAGCTCAGCCTAACACTGACTGCAATTTAAAACCTACCAGTACCACAAAAGACTAATAAATACAGGGCATGGACGAGACCTGTGGCTGTCAGCATCCTCATCTTGGGTGCAGGTGTGACTGCCTAAGGCCAGTTCTTCGAAAGGGACACTGGTCAGACCCCACTGATTCCTCCAGGTTGGGGTATGTCTCCAAATCGCACCTCAACCCGTGGTCAGCACACTTATAAAAACTTGGTCCTTTAATCTTTCATGCTGTTTTAGGCTGTACAGGCTCATAATTAAGAGCTTGAAGTCTCTTCTAGCTTGCTCTCATGTGACATTAGTGCTCCCGAAGGCCTTTCCTTAAAAGCTCGAATTTATCTACTTTGCCAGTGTTCCCAAGTGTTCAATCAACTGCCTTGTTGGCTTCCTCCACCACTGAGTATGGGGAGCTGTCTGACATCTTTCTGCCTGCGATGAAAACATTGCACTCTGCAAATTCCTGAGATTTATAAAACGTGAGCTAAGTTTCCTCATGAGACACAGCTTCCCAGGTCTGAGACACAGAACTGGGATCCGCAGCTCCAGCACAGGGACCTTCAGATTTCGTTTGCTGTTCATCCCTACTCTGATCAGGTAATCCAACTAGTGCCTGGTGCACATAGAGAGATTCCTTAAGATGGGGTTGGTTAGCTCAGGAAGACACACGAGGAGGGACATTGGGGTGAAAAACAAAGCAATCAGCAACACAGAAGAGGGAGAATGAATGCTTCTCTACAGAGCTTTTCTCAGTAGAGAAACTGGACTGCATTCAGGAAAACACGAAAGGTAGCAATTTGATGATAAAAGTAAGTATTTTCCCATGCTGTGCATTGTGACATAAGGAGCTCTGTGCTACAAGATGTTGCTGGTGCTGCGTGTAGGATTCAGGAAGAGGAGAGATTTTGATGGATGGTAGGTTGTTCATCACTGGACAGGGCAGTCCACTTGAAATAGATCTAAATCTTCAGGGTTGAACCTCTCACATCCTCTAGCACAGGATTTCTTATACCTCCCAAAACCCACAACACTGATCAATGTAAGGGACCAAGGACAAAAGGACACAGACATGTTCAAGTGAAGATCACTGGGGCATATTTTAATTTCCAGGCAGAAGAAAAAAATACGTGTTTTCCAGCCTGTGTGCTGACTCTTAGCTCTTGTAGGTTTGGGTTTGCCATGGAGCAGGCACCCAGCTGGAGCGGGTTCAGGTTAACTTCTGCTGGGATTTGAGCTAGTCCAGTGGTGCTTACGCTGCCACTTCCCCTGCCTGTGTTGTGGATTTTAGCAGACTGCCAGCATCCTGGCAACTTTATGTGGTGCTGGTCTGTGAATAATGCTGCATTACGAAAGGAAATGGTTTTCTTTGGATGTTACTCCTTGTCAGTGAGAGCAAGGTCATTTATTCCCAGTACAGCCAACCTCTAGCCAAGCAAAGTGCTGGGATTACTTGGAGCTGAACAAGGTTAGCAGTCGGGCAGTCTCAGGTCTGGATAAAAGATTTTAGAGCAGCAGTGTTGTCTCATTCTGTAAGTTCACGGTGGGTCTGCGTGCGAGAGTACAGGGCACACAGGAACTGTGATCTGCTAAGCAAAGCAGGATTGCTCCTCGGCAATCCTCGTGTGGGACAGCTGGAGGAAAAGCCAAGGGCCAGGCAGGCAGCAGTAACTTGCAGACCCTGCCTCCCTTGAGGTGACGCTCCCCTGGGGTGTTGCAGAGCAGCCTGGCTTCTAAAGACACTGTCTTTAAGGGCAGGGTTTTAGCAAGGTCCTCTGCTCCCAACAAAAGTCTCCCAATGCCTCTTGATAGAAACAGCACAGTTGATCCTTGCCTGGCAGGAGTAGAGGTTGCTGGCTCCTCTCCTGCTTCATGCCCTAGCTGTTAAAGTAGGATAATTAACATTCATCTTGCCCTGACCCTCCCTCATTCTGAAAGCTAAAAACAGCTGTGAAGGGGTATTTCTCCTATGACTGGCAGATTTAATTTATTATTATGGTTCTGTCCATTGCTATGGGTCAGGCAACAGTGCTGGGCTTCATGAAAGCCCTGACTGTGACCACAGCAATAGGACTGACATTCACTGGGG
The DNA here is from genome assembly GCA_013397755.1 of Cnemophilus loriae. Classification (NCBI taxonomy): domain Eukaryota; kingdom Metazoa; phylum Chordata; class Aves; order Passeriformes; family Corvidae; genus Cnemophilus; species Cnemophilus loriae. The sequence continues at coordinate 2,554,591 of VZTF01000391.1, forward strand.
TAATACTGCACAAAGTGGCACTTCAGAGACCAGTGCTGGGTGAGCCTGGGTGGCAGCAAGGGATCTTGTCCTCTCTGCTGTGCTGGGGTGCCCTCCTCACTGGTCCAGCCTATTGTGTTCATTGTGTCTCCCCTCCACTTTCTCCAGCACAAATTGCCAGGGTGATGTTAACTTTCTCCCTGCTGATACCTCATCCCCTGGATTCTTCTCTCCCAAGGCCCTTCCCCCAGCCCAGATCCACACAAAGGTGAAAAGGAAGGAGGAGACGATGACTTTCCTGTATCTGCCAGCTTCTCTCTCCACCTCTGACGTGAATGAGGCCCTTCATGGTTTTCTCTTGAGCAAACACAGATGCTTTTGTTTTATGGGCTTGTGGGACGGGATGGAATTAATAAATCAGAGCACCAGTGCTGTGCCGCCACATTCCTGCAATTTTAAGGCAAGATCACACACAAAAAAAGGCAGAAACAAAACAGGCAATCTCTTCAGAGAGAGCTCAGATGATTCGACTGTGCCTCCTGCTTGCTGTCCCACTCGGTCTCCTGCTCCCTCACCCTTGTTCATTCCTCCTCCTCCTTTCTCCCACTTTTGCATTCTCATTAACCTCATTTCTTCTGTTCCCTCTCCTTTCCTCAGGAATCACTTTCAGTCACACCTTAGTTTCTCACCTACACTAGTTTTTCCTCCCTTGTCTTCCTTCCATTTATGCTTTCCTTACCCTTTCCCCATAGTAAGGTGTGACCAAGGCTTGTGCATCCAGGTATGAAGTTCAATGTCCTGCATGTAAGCCGAAGAATCAGGAATGCCTCAGCTTTTTCACTGTGGACTGAAATGTCTGCTCTTACACCTGCTTCCTCCACCCCACTTCAGTTTTTCCTCCTAAGAATGTTGCTGCCTGAGAGATTCAGTGAATGACTCTGGGAATAAAACACAAAGTATTACTGTTCTCCTCTCAGACGTGGCATTTAACAGTGTTCCTGCAAGCAAAATTAGATCCTGCCCCAGAACTGGCAGACCCTTTCCTTCCTTGAAGGAAAACCAGAAATGCTTTGCCTAAAATTAATTCTTTTGAGCCAAATGACAAGTTTCAACATCTGTGCTTGGCTACCACCAGGTGGTAAGGAGCTAGGAGAAGATCTTTTTTCTCCCCTGTAATTAGCTAGCTGTATGTGGGGCTTCAGGAGGACAAAGTGAACCGTGTGGTTAGTACAAACTACCAGCAAGGGGCTGAGACAGTTTTATTCACTGCACTGGTTGTTTTTTCTCTAATGAGCTTAGGCACTTGAAAGTCATTTCCCCAGAGTGCTTATACATTGTTGTGCTTATCTTACCTGTGGGGGAACTGAGGCACTGAAGCAGGTGAAATGATTTGCCCAGATCCACATACTGACGCATAGTTGAAGCCAGAAAAAGAACCAAGAAATCTTGTTTCACAGTTGACTGCTTTATCCTCTGGCCTCAGAGGAGGCCAGCAAAGACCTTTATCTTGTTTAGATGAGTGGATAGTCATTCCAAGAGGGCGCTGGGGCAAGGGTATCTTTCTGTACTAATACGTGTCTTAATGAGTCCTGTTGCTAAGCGGCTTCAATGATAGATCATGCATCTTCTTCACTAAGCATTGAAATAATTTTTTAATCATTAAAGCTAATACAGAATCCTCAGAAACATCCAAATCTCACAGCAGGGGCTGAAATTAGCAAGCAAACAGAAACCAAATCCTGATTATCCCTGTGCACCTCTACAAAGCCCACAAGCAGTGTCTGCTGAAGTCAAACATGAGCCCAGCTGAGCTGTATCTCAGGGCTGGGCTGGGCAGTCAGAGGCAAGCTGGCAAATCCTGCTGCTTCATGGTCCACAGCAAGATTTTTTCCTCCCTCAGACATGCATGCCAGCTCCTCATCTGTGTGGAGCAATAGGAAAGGAGGTAGGAGTGTTAATCATTGACCCTAGATAGCTGAGGCATCCCCTGGCAGATCTTTAAAAAGGAGAAATTATTTGCATTTCGTCAAGTGTTATTAATTGGCAGATCTCAGCCTGGCCAACATTGCTCCCCCAGCCTGTTTTTGTTTTCTTTTTGCCCTTGCAACCACCTCCTCCATCCTACTCCCACCAACCTCTTACAGCCTCTGTTTTGTGAACAATTAGTTATTTCAGGTGTTCTCTCCAGTCGAGTCCCCTGCTCTGCCTTAACTCATATGTCTGCCCTCCAACATGGGATACCAGCATCTCTTGAACTGTAGCAGCCCACAGGCTTCTCCATAGCTCCTCCAGGAATCCCAGTGTGTTTCCCATTCTGGTTAGCAACTCTCATACTTTCCTATTTTCCTCAAACCTACAGTGCTCAGCAGCATGTGATCCAATTATAACAGGAGCTTTTTTTACTGCCAAAGTGCGGTTTCTAACTTCTGTGTTAGAATAGGACTCTAGGAGCATTAAGGAAAACACAACAAATCTCTTATTACTCGATATGCATCAGCAGCTCCATTACAAGGGAAGTCACATGACACTGATAAGCATTTGGCTAAGATCATCACTGCTGACCTCTGTGCTGAGACTTTTAGGGGTGAATATAGTTTGCCCCAAAGGATTCTTTGGGAAATGATAATTTAAAATTGCTCTTACCACCTCAAAGAGCCTGTTTTCTCTTGTCACCCTCTTGAGAATAAATCCAAGATTGTTCCTGTATCATGACCAGTCTCCCCACTTGTGCTCCTAGTCATGTTAGCCTTCTAGACAAACTCTGCAGACTTCATCCCACCTAGCAGCTTCTTCTGGAGGTGCTGCAGAGGATGCTTGTGGCTGTTCCATCAACACCAGCTCCTGTTCAGTGGTAGATAAGCTGCCATCTCAGCAAGTTTTATTCATAGTCCATCAAGCCATGCCAAGCCAAGCCACACTTGGATTGTAGCTCTCTTGAAGTCAAACCAAGTCCTGGAACTGTTAAACACTGGTGAAAAATAGTCACTAGGCAAGATTTCTGCTCTTGTATACTCCCTTCTGCCTTGCACTTACCAGACTGATAAAATCTGGTACCAAGTATTTCTTTCCCAACCCAAACATGGGTCCTAACCTGAGCACCAGAACAAACACAAATGGCCTAGAAATTAGTTGCAGAAGCAAGAATCCAGTTTCTTCCTTCTTCCTTCCCAAGCAGTTTTTGGATGTTTCCTCTGCCTAGCAACTGTTGCTGGACCTTCAGGGGTATTTTTTGCAGAGGTGGTAATGGATGGAGGTAGTTCACATGTGCTTGTGTGAGGCTAGAAATACCTAACCTGGTTTATTGACGTCTACAAATGTCCTCATAACCAGAGGGAACTTTCCTTCCCTGAGCACAAGGAGGGAGCCAGATTCATCCCCAGAATCAGGAGAGATGCATATCCACCTCTCAGATTTACAGCAGCAGACCATTCCTGGTTTTAACAAGAAACCACTCTTTGTCTGCCCTGATCTTCTAGGCCAACTTTGTCAGCCTTTGAAGCTCCAAGGGCTCTCAAACTGCAGAGAACGGTTCAAAAAAAGCCTAGTTCATCTTTCCTCTCCAGCCAGAAGTATCTATTCATCAGTTATTCTGTCCAAGGCCAACTGGCAGCCCTTGAATGTGGAAGTAAGGTAGGAAGGACAGCACTGCCCAGCACCCCCTGAGTGCAGAGGTGTAAGAGCTAGGGAGACTCATCTCGCAGGGTTATTGTGGTTGTATTTGTGCAAAGACAATACTCCAATCTCAAGAAACAGATAGAGCAGGCAACTCACCAGGCTGGGGGGTAGTATCAACCCCCTTTTGCATCCAGGCCTAGGGCAGCCTGAAGCACACAATTTCACAGATAAGCCCACGAGTACAATACAGCATAGGCTGACCTGCCTCCCAAGGGAAGGTTTGTAAACACTACATGCAAAGACACTTTCAGACCAGGCTGCTTTCATGTGCAATTAAGGAGCATGGCAGAGAGCAAACCCTATACATGCAAGCCCAATGGCAAGCCCCATGCACTCTAAGAGAGAGAGTAGTTTGTTTCTCATGCTGTGAGCTCATCTGCCCTCAATTCCCGCACAGCCTTCCCTGCCTTCCCTACAGACTCTTCCATTTTAACCGCGCAAGACATGGAAAAACAGAAACCAAAACCCACATCTTTTTTTTCTGGTAGGCTTGGATTGTTGTTAGAAAGGGGCATTTGACTTTTGCTACTCCTCAGCTCCATCTGCATCCAAATTCATCCACTCACCCAAATGCATCCACTGCTTACTTTTTCTACAAAATAAAACTTACTCTGATCATGATGCAGGGATATATTCTGACAGCTGCTGCCAGTGCCCAAGTTAGGTATTGCTCCCCTGGCATTCCCAGAAGGTGGGAATTGTATATGGGTCTCTTGATCTCAAACACTTTGGCACATAATTTGAATGTGGCCTGCGTGTAGTCCAGAGTCAACAGCTTCCCTGTTAGGACAGGGAAGGACAGCAGGACAGTCCTAGCAGGACACTGACCGTCAGCTTCCTGCACCTTGTTTCTTTTGCCGTCTTCTTCCCTTTTTATTCCACACGCAGAAGGCAGGAAAATAAACACTGTCTGCTGACTCTAATTTTCATTCTAGTGTTTCTTTTAATCAAGCCCAAGCTATACAGATCCGCTGTGGCATTTAAGGTACAAATCAAGCAGCGGACCATAACGTATATCTATGGCAAAAGACAATTCTCTAGGTGCCAATTTATCCATTCTACGTTTGTTACCGAAAGTGTCCGCATGACACTTGAATGCTGCACAGCAAGTGGCAAATATAATGAGTGCTGATGATTTATTTGGAGGAGGAAATCAGAATTAGCATTTTGGACCATCTCAGCTAGTTACAAAGCAAGCATATTTCACACAGCTCAGAGAGCTGCAACAGCAAAAATGTCCATCAAAGAGACCAAAGTGGTGTTTCTCCTCTCTCTAATCACACACAACTAACACCTGCATGATGTGGCATCAGTGCTGTCCAGTGTCCTCTCTGTCTTAATCTATATGGAACAGCCACCCACAAGAACATTCCACACAAAGCTGCTCTTTGCACGATGCTTTTATTGACCACATAATTCAGCCAGCATTCCCAAATAAAAACTCGGGGGGATTCTTGCCTTTACATTGCACTCATTCTCTGCCCACAGTTCTGTCCATGCAATAACAGATCAGGGCTCTGATTCTTCAGGGGGCCAGCACACACGTGTAACCATTAAAATGCCAGTATTTCCACAGGTTCTGGGAAGACAGTAGACATATTTAGCTACATTGGTGTTTTAAATGGCATAACTGAACTGCTGCCCCACTCATTTGCGCTGTGATTTCAGCCAGAGCAGTTTCTCCTTTGCTTTCTTTTGCCCTCCCTAGGAGTAATGGGGAAGTCCAGCAGGGAAGAGCATTTCAACATCGCCTTTGAAAGCAGGAGGAAAACAAGCTGTCTAAATCAATCAAGAGTGTGCATTAGTGATAGCATGTTCCTCTGGAGGTCTGCATTTGATGTCATATTGACACATAGCTAAGATCAAAGCCTGTCTCTGCATCCTGGCTGCTACCAGAGGAACAGCATTGGCATTTGGGCCCCATACCTTTACAAGGAGCTTGTGATCAATGTGATTTTTTTTCGCCCATAACAAGCACCTGTGAAATGTAATTATCCATCAAATAATGCCTAATGCCTTTTTCTCTGAAAAAGTAATTCCTCTCCATCTTTGAAAATGTTCCGGAAGGAAATACTATGGGTTTTTCCTTTCTGCTTTTGTAAGAAAGCTGTAAAATGACAGCTCCTACTCCTGCTGAACAGGCATCAGCTGTTAACTCAGTAGGGAAAGCTCTGAATGAAATATACAGAAACTTTGGAACAATCCACTATTGTTTTTGCTTCCTTAGAATTATTTTGCCTCCTTGGAAAAAAAAAAAGAAAGCTTTCTTTTTTTTTTTTGTTGGCTAATGCAGATATTGGGCTGATTCATGCTGATATGTTTGGAATTATTATTCTATAATAGTCATCAGCATCTAAAAAGGACCTCAGTTCTGCCAGAGCTCAGCAGCAGGGAAGAGAAGCTGACGTCTGAATAAGCCCCTGAGTTCCCTTTCAAGAGAGAATAACTCCAAGCTTAGAGGTCTCTCAGGAGAGAGCTAGCTTTCTCAGGAGACATCTGGTACCCCCTGCTTCTCTTCGGGCCTGAGCTGCTAATCTTTCTCTGGGTATTTCTGGCACTCCTGGATTATGGCTCTGCAGTGCAGGAAAATTGTGATGGGGCAGAGGGCTGTGCCCCTCTGAGTCACAGCCCACCCTCACCAGTGCTCAGGGGGCAGGAACGCGGTGACAGGTTGTATGGATCAATCGTGAAGGACATTTGGGTCTGGGCTGATTAAAAATAGCCTGGCTTAGACCTCCTTTTTCAGGCTCCGGAAGGCTCCCTGCAAGGACGGGCTTTGCAGCCAAGTTCAAGGTCTGGTCTGTATTCAAACTGGGTTATCTCCATTCCTGCTGATAGCCCAGATAGTGCCTGGATACCCTTGATCTACCTGGGGATAGCAGGCTGAGCCACGTGCTCTCTCTAAAGTATTGGCTCCCGTGGGACCCAGCCAGCAGATTTAATTAGCTCCAACAAAGTTTCATTTTTGTTTTCTGTTGCATTTTTTTTTTTAACTTGGAAGAAAGCCCTGTATAAAGCATCATCCTCCTCCAATCCATGCTCCCACGCACAAGCCACATGTCTAGGACAAGGACACTCTTCGGAAAGATGCTGTGTCAAGCTGTTTACGGAACAAGCTTTGAGGAATGCTCAACTTGGCTTCACGTGGGCAGTGGGGGGATGGGGGTTGTGCATGGTGTATTCCCAAGGGACAAGCCTGGTTTCTGGGCTGAAGTAACTGTGCTCCCATATGGTGAAGGGATCAGAGCTGGCAGGAGAGGATGAAGCCTTTCTTTGCATCTGAGGAAAAGGCGCGGGGGCTTGGGAAGGGCAGCTGTTTCATTAGGAGTGACTCACTTCCTGGGGAAGTTGTCCCCGCAGGAGCCTGCGCACCAGGGGACAGAGTATTGATGGGGCTGAGCCTTGAAACTACACAGCTGCTGGTAATTCTGCTCTTCCTGCCATGGGGAAGGACCTGGCCATCCTTCCCTGTATTGTTTTATTATTTGTAGTTTCCTGGGTTTTGTCTCCCCAGGGGACTCGGTTAATTTTCCTTTCCCCTCTCTCCCCATGAGCAGTAGGGGAGTGCTCATCTCATTCAGATTGCAGGTGTCACTTGCCTGCAGCCATTCACCAGGTCTGCAGCAGAGGGACGATCAAAACCCCCAGCAGAAGAGCACTCTTACACCTTGGGACAGAACCGCAGTCTCCTACTATTGCCTGGGCTTCTGGGAGGTCAAGATCCTAGTTGTGGGTTTAGGACAGAGCCTTACTCTTCCCCATCCATCCACCTCTCCTATGAACACAGGCTGAAAGAGTTGGGGCCGTTCAGCCTGGAGAAGAGAAGGCTCGGGGGAGACCTTAGAGCACCTTCAAATACCTAAAAGGGACTAGAAGAGAGCTGGAGAGGGACTCTTTACAAAGGCACGTAGTGAAAGAATAAGGGGGAATAGGTTCAGACTGAAAGAGGGTAGGTTTAGGTTAAATGTAGGAAGACATTCTTCACTTTGAGGGTGGAGAGACACTGGCCCATGTTGCCCAGAGATGATGTAGATAGCCCATCCCTGGAAGTGTTCAAGGCCAGGTTGGATGGGGCTTTGAGAAACCTGGTCTAGAAACCTGTGGGAAAGTGCCCACAGCAGAGGGGTTGGAACTAAATGATGTTTCAGGCCCCTTCCAATCCAAAACAGTCCATGATTCTATGATTAACATTTCCCTTCCTAGAAAAACTGCTTCTTTTTTTTTCTCCCTTTGCTTTTCAGTCACCCAGATCCAGCAGAGTTTAGGAGAGAAATTGCTACTTACTGAGCAGAAAACCAAATCTTCCTTTTCCCCTTCTCTTTCCCAGCCCCACAAGAAATACAGGGGGATATGCCTTCAGGCACTGTCCTTTAGATCTAGCCCATCCTTTCTGTCCTACAACGATGCCATTCCTGAAGACCTGTCTGGAGGTCAGAGGAGTCTTGCTACTGACAAATGCCCTGTTTTGGCTGTGTTTGCACAGTAATTAGCCCTGCTTATCCCAGAGCAATAACCCATTCCACTCACTTCTGCGGTTCCTTGAATCCATCCTCCCATTTTATCGTGCACATCTCAAACAGGCAGGCAGCTGCCTGGTGAGGGGAAGCGCTGCAGCAGCTTGGCCTGTCTCAATTTTTAGCACTATTGTAGTTTCGGCTGAAGGCTCTGATGGGCCCAAGGGAATGGGGGGAAAGGGGACAGCGGCTTCCTGTGCATTTCAGCAAGGCAGAGACTGAGCCGGTGCTGCTCACCACAAATACCGGCACAGCCATGAATTATGCATTCCTTGTTTAAAGAGAGGTCGCTCTCATCAATAATTGAAAGCTCCCTGCTCTGCCTTCAGCATCACATCTCCCACACCAGGAGTTAGGGAACTCATGAAATCTGCATGGACTTCCTCAAGGTGGCTAGGGGCTGGTGGAGAGAGGCAGCAAAATGCAGGCAAAACAAACCAAAAACCCTGCTGACAGCTTTCATGTGTGACATTAAGAGTCATCTGCAGCTACCTGCCAGTCTGCTCCAGCCCTGCCCCTCACACCCCTCTCTCCTCCCCTCTCCACACCTGTCTCCTCCCAGGGTACACACAGAACGGTAGGCTTGCAAACACGGCTCAAACCAAGATTAGGGAGTATTCCCTGAAACTTTGGGCTGCGTTACCTGAGAGTAGTTTGCTTTGGGTTCTTGCCTAGAAAATCGTTACGCTGGATGGCGGGACGTTCCTAAGGGACAGTTTGAACTGTGAAATTTGTGTCTCTAGGAAGGTAAGGATCTTTAGAGCCAGGGTCTCTGATGAGAGCCGTACAGGCCTGGGTCTGGGGTTGGTCCAGCATTCAGAGTCTTGTAAGCCTGGCTCAGACAGGCCAGCTGCCCTGAACCAGAGGCTGGAAAATCACCTTCTTTGCAGAGCAAACTTTTTGAAAGGTGTGATTCTCATTCTGGATCAGGCAGGCCGAGGGCAGAACCAAAACCTCAGAAGAGAACTACCAAAGCCCATGTGATGCTAAGCATTTCTGAGTTATCAAAGAGGATGTAAATTGAGCAGCTTCTTGACAGGGCTGTAGGGATATCAGAGGCACTGGAATGTGTCAGTCTTATAATCCCCAGTCAGCTGCATCTCTCCCTAACTTTCACCTTTCTGCCACTCACCCAGCGTGTCCTTTCAAACACTCTGCAACTCAGGGAGAAAGTCACTGCCTGGGTCATTTCGCAGCCTGGAATCCTTACCCCTCTCTCAACATCTGGGTTGTCCTGCCTGTAACAAATTGTACCCTGTTGGTAATTAGTCAACAACAGATGAAGGGATTGGTCACATGCAATGGTCTGAGCCTCAGCCAGATCTTGCTTCTATTCAGCATAATTCTGGGGAATCCAGCTTTTTCCCGTGTGCTTCTCTCATTGTCTTCTCCTGAATCTTTTCAGAATAATGCCCCCTGCATCAGCACATGAGCTTAAATGGAGACTGAATGGTGTTGCATCCCAGGAGCTGAGAAGTCTGACAAAACAGCGTGAAGCCAGAGTAGTACGAGAAACATTTTGTCCCTATCATACTCAGCTTTGTGCTCTGTGTATTTGTTTATTTTTTAATGGAGAACAGAAGATTGATGGATGAAATTAAGAAGAAGGATGTGTAATTGGAAAACAGCTCAAGAAGGCTACAGGCAGCATATTGAAGGCATCCATCAAACATTCAGCTAATGTTGTTAAGGGTGTGTTACACAAACAAGGGCTGCAGGAGACACTAGGGAAAAAAAGAAAAGGAAAGAGAACGGGGAATAGGCAGGACAGGAGAAATAGCAAGGGAGGAGAAGAGCCAGCAAGAGAGTACAATCAATAATATTTGTATTGCAATCACATCCAAAGGCTCCCGTTGGGATCAGTGCTGGACTGTACAAGCACATTAAGAGATGGTCCCTGCCCTCTACAGCTAAAACCCAGGAATTACCAGATGATCGCAGGAGATGGGTTTAAATGATCACAAAATTTTCTTCTGATCTTGAATCTCATTTAATAGGATCTACTCTGAGAGGGGTTAAAGGCAAAAGGAAGGTAGCTGGTTGTGCCAAGAATACACACAGTAATGTTTGCCAGCAGGCATGCAATTAATCCGAGCCACTTAGGAGACTTTGGTTTTAATTATAAAAAGTAGGTAAAAATATGTGCAGTAAACCTCTATAAGCCCCACTGGGGCCATCAGCAGGCTACCCAGAGGCATCGATATGTGACTGGATTTTGATGCTGTGTTTTCAAAAGGATGGACTGATGCTTTAATGGACCACTTTGTGGGAAATATTCCATGCGGTATGGACATTAAGAGAATGCAAAGGGCCTTTGTGTGGGTGACGACAGAAGACAAAGGCTAAAATTATTAGTAAGCCAGGGGATTCCTGTAGTCCTGGAAACAGGGAAGAAAGACTCTGAAGGACTGAGAAAAGGCAGGTGAAAGATACAAAGCAACAGAGAAGAGCATGCATGATGGATGCAGGGGAGACAGTGGGGGAGACAAGGTAACATTTTAAAGAGAAAATAAAGTATTCCGAGAGAGATTTTTTTTAATGGGGTTAAAGTCAGCTCCTCTATGAGGTTCACAAGTTACCCGGGGCTTTATGCAGGGTTTAACTTCTTCAGCCTTGCTTGCTTTGGTAAAACAATAGAGAGAAGGTGCATGTAGAAATAAATGAGCACGGAACGCCAGGGGAGTTGCACACACAGCATCTCCACTTGTTTGCAGTGTTTGGGAAGCATGAACAGGGCTGGCTGGAAGAGGGAGGTGGAGAAAGAACTAGAAAGGGAATTCATTAAAAATTCTTCTAACTCTGATCCACTCTCCTCTGTGCTCTCTTGGTAGTACGGCTGCCACCGCTGCCTCCTCCTCTCTTTCCCTCCAGAAGCAACCTGAATTTGCAGCAGTAGCAGGTCTGCTGCATAGAAACTGTGTCTGTATAATTAAGGCCTTTTATTAAAGGTAAGAAGCGCTGGCTGCCTGACTCTGGTGCAGGGACATTTGTAATTGCAAGCATACTAGAGGAAGCAAGGAGCTGTGATGACCCTGAGCCATGGCCTGGGTGGGCCTAGGTATCTGCAGTTGTTAATAGCAATCCTTGCATTTCTTTTGCGACTCTGTCCATTCTCATAGCCATCAGTGATGGGAAGCTTTACTCTGTGGTGCTACGCTGGTAAGAGGAAGGATTTCCTGTAGGGAAAGCAGTCCCTGGTGTGGGTAACACCATCCTGCCCTGTGTCTGGCCTGGATCTGTAACTTACCAAACACCTGTGCCTTTGGCACTAAAGCGACTGCTCCAGCGTGGTACCATTGGTGTCTAACAAGGAATGAGCTTGTGTTGCAGTAATTTCCTTAATAGGGCTTATGAACATCCACTTGCCTGCCAGAGGACTCGCTGAGACATGCTAGTCTTCTGTCAGATTTGGCTGAAATAGGATTGACAGTTATTGGTGGTAGGGCACTGATGAGCCCTGCAATTGCGTAATCCTTGTTTTTTTCAAGACACTAAGGTAAAATGTCAGAGAAACAATTAAAGACAGATTCTAAGAGGTCCCAGAGGATGAATTTAGAATAGCATGTCCTAATATCTTCCAGGAGTATCCTGTGGCTTCTGTCACCGCAGAGCCCTTTTAGACCAGTTGTCGTGTTTCTTCTCACACAACTCTCTAAGGCTGAAGCAAGGCAATCCTTCTCCTCTGGATAGATGAGGAGCTGCTGGACCCAAATCCTGGGCAAGGAGTTGCCTTTGAACAAAATGTGCCTGTGTCCCTTTGAGGACCTTGGTTTTAGCTGACTGGCCTTCAGTACACTTAAAAATCCCTGGCAGAGCAGGAATTTAGAGCCAACCAATTTGAACCTCCTTTCAATCTTGTGTATCAGCATGATGCCATCACTCTCTTCCCTCAAAATGCCTTCAGCCTAGGAGTGCAGGAGGACCTGGTAGGGCCTGGTGGGTTCTCCAAAGTCTGTGATTTCAACTAAATGCTGCAATGGCCAAACACTGCAAACCAGAAGTAGAAAGGCATGTGGGATAATTAAACATTCAGCAGGCATCACCAGCACTGTGGAATGACCAAGGCAGGGATTTCATGGAACACTTAGTAGGTGATAGCATGCATGCCTGATTGCCTCAATGCACCTGCATAAGGAGGATGAATTAACACTGCAGAAGTGTTAAGAGATGCTGGCTATCTAGAGGATGCCTGACATCTACTGTTTTGTCCAGTTGCATGTTCTTGCACACGAATCTTGCACAGAGCTCTAAAAAATTGTACAAAAGAAGCAAATTAAATGGTCACCACAAAGCTCAGGAATGAACACAAGTCCCGAAGAGAGGGCGAGTAGCAGTCCTCTCTGGCTTCAGAATCAGCAACATGAACAGCCCTAAGTCAAGGACAGTGGTTTCATCATGGGATAGTTCTTTATAGCATGGGAGGTTCTTTATAGCAACAGAAACAGCTAAAAGCTTGTATTCAATAGCACCAGAGTTGGCCAAGTTGGATAATGGTTTCGACCTGCAATGTTAATGGAGCTCCTTGTAAACTTCGACAACACTTTGCTGGATCAGGGCCAAACATTTGTCATGCCTCCCTGCATTTTTGGTGACTGGTATTTTGGAGGCCTTACTCTTTTTTCTTTTCTGAAAGGTAGAGAGATGCCTGGGCATTGGAAGCTCCCTGCAGCATGCTGAGGAGACGTAACCTTCTTACCACGCTCCTGATTGCCTTGCCATGGGCTCTTCTCCTAACCTTGTGGCACCAGTACCCAACCACCCACTACCTCAGCCTGCTGAGAAGTAAGTGCCGAAGTTTGCTGTCAGTGTGCTAGTGGCTATGGTGATTTCTGGTGTGAACCCTCAGCAGGAGATGCTCTCTAACGGGATGGGTTAGACAAAGACAAACTTGCCTGAAGGCCCCTTTGGGGTTTGCCAACAGCAGGAACATAAACTGTTCTTAAGAGTGCGTTAAACATGCACCTTAGGCTGGCTTTGGGGAGAGGATGCAGCACTAGCTCCAGATAGATGTGTGCCTCCCTGGACAGGAGGCAGCCTGTTGCTTATTAGTCCTCCGACATCTTCTTTTTCTTCCTCTTTCTTCCTTCATTTTGCCCCAGAAGAGACAGACGAGAACGTGACCTCTAAAGCTCTCCTTAATGGTACGTCTGCACTGAGAGAAGAAGGCTTCCCATCATGCACTCGGCAGCAGCAAAGCATAGGGGCAACGCCTAAAATCATCCAGAATTATGTGTACTCCAGGCCTCCTCCATGGTCAGACACCCTGCCAACCATCTTTGTTATCACCCCTACCTACACCCGGCCAGTGCAAAAAGCTGAGCTGACCCGTCTGGCCAACACCTTCCTCCATGTACAGAACCTGCACTGGGTGGTGGTGGAGGATTCTCCACGGAGGACCAACCTTGTATCCAACCTGCTGGAGAAGGCTGGGCTCAACTTCACCCACCTCAACGTGGAGACACCCAAGAGCCTGAAGCTGGGTCTGTCCTGGATCCCATCCCACACCCCAAGGGGGACACTGCAGAGGAACCTGGGGCTGCACTGGCTGAGGGACAGCTTCAGCAACACCGCACCACCAGAAGGCGTAGTCTACTTTGCCGATGATGATAACACCTACAGCCTGGAGCTCTTTGAGGAGGTAAGATACATAAAATTACATAGGACAGAAAAGCAGGATAGAGCTGCAGAGCCCCTTAAGCCCAGTTTCACTTGCAAAGACCTTGCCCGCTCTGCATGCAGTGGCAGCTGGGTATAGGGAAGAGGCAAGCCTGTAGTTATGCAGGCAGCCAGTGCTCTAAAGGGCTGAAAGGGCAAAGAACACATTTGCCATGCTACAGGCTGCAGATGTGAACAGCCACTCACACACCACTGCACTAGCTAGAGTTCCTCTTGCCAGGGACCACAGGATATGTACCTCAGAATTTATACCTCTCCTCAGGGAGGGGTGACCTAATTTAAATAAGCACCAAAGACAAACTTCTGGCAAGGTGTAAATCTGCACTGTTGTAGGGGTGTGATGGGTAGGAGATGATAGAAAAGTTATCTGACTTTCTATCCACCTTTACTCCTTGGCTGCCCTTCAGTTCTCCAAGTTCCAGCCACCACAACAGGGCTGTGCCTCTGAGATCACAGAAGCTTGCCTGGACTTCTGCTGGAAACCTGGCTTTTGTGAGATGCCAAGCCTATTGTAAACTTGCAAAATTCCAGTAAACTCCCTTGTCACCAGTTTAAGCCAAACTTTACTAAGCCACTTCAAGAGCAGAATTATGCATCAGAACATATTTCCAGTTTTCAGAGTTGTTAGGTCTCTGTTAAGATCATCCTTTCTAATTTCTTTCCAGGCCCTTTCTGACAATTTCAATAAACCCCCACACTTCCAGGCAGTAGCCATGTATGGAAAAACAAGGCAGGAGGTGGGGGGAGAAACTGGAATAGATAAGGACAAAGATGAATCAGTCAGGGAGGGAGATTACTTGCATGAGTGTGAAGCTGGAGTGAGTGGAGTTGATAATACAGAGGTAGAAGTAGTATTTGGCATTTACAAAAATGATAAAATTCTACCATAACAAAAAGGTAAAAGTTCAAATGGGATGAGAAAACCAGAGGTTTTCATTCTTCTGAGGGATGGGCACAGAAAAGCAGTGAGTTTGGTGTTCGGAGAATAATGTGCCAAGAATTTGCCTTGTGGCTGTGGAAGCTGTAGCTCTTCAAGCAGCAGCACAGGTGAGCTAGAGCTTGTGCTGCTGAGAGCAACGTGATTGCATAGGAAGCCAGTGGGGGAGGACAGGTGCCAGTGAAAGCAGAGGATGGTGCACTAATGGGTTGGGACAAACATGGTGGGGTTGAATTCTCACAGCACTGTCTCTTTCTGGCACACAGATGCGCTACACAAGGAGGGTCTCAGTCTGGCCAGTGGCTTTTGTCGGGGGGCTGCGATATGAATCCCCAAAAGTGAGCCCAGCAGGGAAGGTGGTGGGCTGGAAAACCGTCTTTGACCCTAACCGTCCCTTTGCTATTGACATGGCCGGATTTGCTATCAGCATCAAGTTGATTTTGGAGAAGCCTCACGCCAGTTTCAAGCTGGAGGGAGTTAAAGGAGGCTACCAGGAAACCAGTCTGCTGAAGGATCTAGTGACTATGGACGGGCTGGAGCCCAAAGCAGCCAACTGCACAAAGGTGAGTAGGACAAGAAATCTCGAAGATACAGACCCTTGCTGGGTCCTGGCTGCTTTTACAGCCTCCCGCCACTCTTCCACCTTCCAGTGTGCCTGCCCTGTGCTGGCACATGTCAGTGCCAAATGATGCTGGGACAGACATATGGACAAAGCCTGCTAAATTCTTCACAGATGTGAAGCTCAGAGAGAGCCAAGGAGCAGTGCTATGCATTTGGTGTTAGTAAAGAATCTCAGATGTACAATTTGTGCCCAGATTGCTTCTCCAAAATCCACGAGGACTGGCAGAGGGTTGAGTCTGGAATTTTGCTCTAGAATAATCCCTCCTCCTTATCACTGTTTCATGTGCCCGCGAAGTGTCTCCCAGGATCAACTCCTTTGAATCGCATGGTTCAAATCGCTGAGGTTTCTGAGGATCCCACCCAATGCGTGCAGTACTCTCCTTGTTTCCATGGCACTCAGAATGCCTGAACTCTTTGTGATTCCCTCTAGGTGTTGGTCTGGCACACAAGAACTGAGAGGCCCACTCTGGTTAATGAAGGCAAGCGTGGGTTTACAGACCCCAGAGTAGAGGTGTAAGCAGAGAGCCAGCTCCAGGCTGTGAGTACCTTTGTCTTTACTGTTTTTAGCAAGGCAAATAATCTGTACCTGTTTCCTTATTTCTGCTATTATTTCCTCAAAAGCTGCATATGCAACTGCTCCAGTAATTCACCATGCCACCCTCTGGACAATCAGTAGATTCTCATCTTTATCCATGTATAGTCTGTATTTCTTACTCATTCAAGCCTCCTTGCAGACCATATGGGAGTTTTGCCTGACAGAGAGAAAAGTGACAGCAGAATCCCCCGGTTTCACTCAGTATTAATGACAAGCCGAATTCCTTGCCCCTGGACTCTTTCATCCAGCTCCAAACTCTCTTTGGTGTGGGAGTTGTCCTACAGCATGGAATGAGATCACACTCCTGCAGGCAACCTTTTGTCCCGGCAGTCCTGCCGTCTGTCCAGTGCTTCATGCATCCCCCTTCAGCTTTTATCCTGCATCAACAGCTGTGGTGTGGGTGCAGCAGGGAAAGGCTGATGGGATGCTCAGAGCACCTCAGAACAGGAACCAGCAAAGCACAACCTACACAGACTCTCTCAGTTTGAGGTGCTTGGTACCAATGCCACCAGAGCTAGGAATACATCTGCTGCTGAGGAGAAATAGTGAAGGCACTAGGAAGTGCCTCTGCAGTTCACAGAGCCAGGTTCAGCAGCAGGATGGGGGATTATGGCAACCACCACAGGTGACAGCAGGAATGTATCAGAGATCATTGATATGTTCTTAGAAAGAGAATGGTGATGAACAGGCTTCCACATGCCATGCCCTCTGATCTCAATGGCAGATTCCTATCCCAAAAGTCCCAAAAGAATAGAAGTATCCCAATTTCAGAGTATACAGCTCTTTCTGAAATGACTCATATCTGTGTCAGGACACAGGATGCTGAATGATTTAGTCCTACTTTGGAAGATATTCCAGGAGTGCTTTTAGTTTTGACCCCAATATACACCTCAGCTCAGCTCTACCGGTGGAAATAAAACTGACAGCTTTTATACAGGCAGTCATGAGTGTTTCAACTCCTGCAGTGATCTCCTGTGTGCATCACTAGTAGCTGCACTCAGCATTTCCAGAGCACCTCATCATCTCTGAGTGACAGCCACACAAATATTGCAAAGCAATCCCAGTGCCTGCACACCCAGCAGCAGATGGAAGGGACTGGACTCAGTTACCTGAACACAGGCAGCCTACCTGGCCCTCCTACAGAGCACAAACCCTGTACCATTTCTATCAGCTTTTTATTAATATTTCAGATATCCTAGAAACCCATAAATGATGCAAAATACCTGTGCTTAGGCAGCAGCTCCTCTTTTCACCAGTGCCTTTGTGAGATCCACTAGCAGCAACAGGCTCATTTTGCACACTCACCTATGCTGAGTCTGCACTAGCCTAAAGCTGTGATGGCCCAAACTCAGCTCATAAGGACTCACAGTCCAGTTAAGCGGTCTGGAGGAATCACTTACTTTGTAAAGGATGAGCAGGCCTATAAAAACTCAGATAGATTAGACCCTTCTTGCCTGCTTGCCAGAGGAGGGGTTGACTGCTCCACTGGAGATGCAGAGTGCGGACGTGATGTTTTCATTTGCCATTTATGGATGGGCACTTTTGTCCTCACCTCTCTCCCTGGCCAAACACTCAGCCATCCTCCATAAGAAATGCAATGCACCAGCTATGGATTCTCATGAGAATGGCTTCCCATAAGTCATTCGTTGTGGGAAAGGAAAGCAACCAATCTAAAAGATCAAGACACTGCCACTGATTCACCAGCAAGACTTGCACCTTTATCCAAGCCATCCTCTCCAATGGTTACAAGCAGATTGTTGGCTAGGTCAGCCCTGCAGATTTTGAAGGATCTTTGCACTTGCATTAGCAGTAAATTTGACCACAATCCTGTCTGCACCGTCATGTGGGGCAGCTGCTCTGACATGTCAAGTTGGCAGGTGGCATCTACTCCAGGAGACACATGCAAGGTGAATTGCTTGACAATCAAGGGCAATCAAGCAAAATCATTAGACTGCACCTCTTAAAATTTTAAACTGAGATCTCTGCTGAAGGCTACAGTGTATTGGAGGTCCTTACTATCAAGGCTGCTGAGCTTCAGAACCTTGATAGACATGATCTAGATAAGCCAGTGCTGAGAAAAAAAAAGAGGCAAAATTGCTCCCCTGAGGATCTTGTGTTCTTAGACACAATAGGAAGAATGCTTCCATCTTTCCCTCCTGCCAATTAGTCTTCCTTGAGGATCAGATCAAGCTAGTTAAGTCCAAGACCTCCCAGAGCCCTCCTTCCCTTTAAATCCTGCAGATGTGAGTCAGGCAGACATTGCTTGGTGTGGGGTTTGGTACTCTCCTAATCTCTAATTGGACCACTTGCATGGCTGCTTGCCACAGAGCAGCCAAGAGCTATCACAGCATACATCCCTGCCGACTATACTGAAACACCCTTGAAACACAGGCTTTGGCTTCTGAGAACAGGAGATGGAAATTAATTTCACCTCGTATTTTTTTCATTAAAGTCTTGAAAACTATCACGGAAGACTGGTGTTATAAAAACTACCTATTCTTATTGCTAACTTTTATTTACAGGCATCCGAAAGAGAAGAATGTGCTTAGGTTAGCATAGGACTCCTGCTGCCTTGTGAAATTTGGAAACAGAGAAGGTTCATCTGCATTTCAGAGCTTCCAGACAGACTGAATAGAGATCCTCAGATCTCATCCTCCTACTCTTTCTTTAAAAAAATTATCAAAGAAGTTAAAATAATGATTTTAAGTGCAGACAAAAAAAAAATCTGTCAGAAACTTTCTCTAATTCGTAAATAAAATCTTCCAGCTAAGACTCTAGTGCAGATAGAACAAGCAGCTCTTCAGCCATATCCCAGCCCAAAGCCATGCACAGTGTGGTTGAGGAACCTGTTTACTGATGCCTGCAAGGTGTTTGCCTGAGCCAGGGGATAGCCCTGTTACACTGGATGTTGTATTTACACCTTCTTACCTCACCTTGTGTTTGTTTTGACAGAGGCAGAGGGCTGTGATTGTTCCTGAAGTTCATCAGCAACCATAGCAGCTGTGCACCCTGCCTGTCCTGCCCAGCGCTCTGCTCCACTGCTGGAGGATGATAAACACTCCCAAATGTCACCACTCCAAAGCTCCCATTGCCCAAAGAGGTGGTAATAAGGAGGGACAGAGCCAAGGTGGTGCCCTGAGATCCTCCCCACCTGGGAGAGGAGTGCTTCCCTTCCCCTCTGGGCCCTGTACTTTTAACCATTTGTTAAAACTTATTAGATGTGATCTTCATTCTCAGCTGTGCCAGCACAGAGGATGAAATCCAGTATGGGTGCAGGTGCCTCCAGAAGTCTCTCCCGGCATATTGTGAAACCTGAGCTTCAGTACAGCAACTGCGAGTTGCAGTAGTTCAAGGACAGGAGTTGTCACTAAAGCACAAACATGGACTTGTTGGCGTGAGGCTGGTGTGCTCTCAAAACAGCTTTAAAGCAAAGCTAGCATGAGAGTCTCTCCCTCTGAGGGATGCACTCTGATATGTACAGAGATCAGCCTTCAGTGTTGGAGAGGAAGCTGTGCTGATGAACCTCATTTGGGGTTTGGGAGTTCAGAAGGGATTTGATGCCTACCCCTCACCTCAAATCTTGAACTGTCCCTGCTTAAGGTTGTTTTGGAAAATGCCATCTGAGATCCCCAGGCACAAACCCCTCTGGATGAAGTTCCTCTCCTGCTCAGGGAGACGTGGCAGGTACTGTACCTCAAAGGCCATGCCTCCGTGTCTTGCTGCAGAGACCAGAAAGAAGGGGCAAAGATGGGTGGACTTGAACATGCTTGAGGCCTGGAAGCCTGCTGCAGCACCATCAGGTGCTGCAGGAGCCTCAAATCATGTGCATGGACTTGCTTCCTAGACCTCCAGAGAGGAAGACAACTCTCTGAGAGGGAGGTGGGTGAGAAGTGCTCAGAGGAGAGGAACCCTCAGCCTGCATTCATCTGCTGTGAGAACGTCAAGGAACATGGAGACATCATTGGGAAACCTATCTTGAGCACATACGTGACAACTGAGATAACAAATGTGGCAAGGTTTTCCAGCTGAACTTTGAAAGGAGTATGTGGTGCTGTGAAGAGAGAGGAGTCAGTGTCATGTGGAAGGGTTTCCCTTTCCCTCAATAAAACAGGAAGACAGCCAGGTGGGAGGCAGCCTACAAAACAGGAGGTGCAAATGAGGACCGAAGGAAGGATGCACTGGATTAAAAGCACAAGTGTTGGTACCATATGTGTGCGTGGGGAGTGGTGTCGCTGTGACTTTTCCAGGAAGATTCCTTGAATGACCCAGAAACCCCTCTGAGCATATTTTTAAAACCTTCTCCACTCAGGCCATGAGAAACAAGGCTTTAGGCATTCAAAACACATCAAGGATTTCACAGCTGAGAGAAAGTTATAAGCAACTGAGTCATCCCTTGCCCAAGAAATTCTGGGCTAGCAGGAAACTTATTTATTTGTTGATTTATTTATACTAGAATTCTTCTCTGCCTATTCCTTGTTTAGTTTTCGTTTTTAGCTTAGGTCACGTGACATATTCATGAAGAAAGAATATTTTCCCCCTTGCCTCAGAACAGTAGAGCTTGGTGTTCACCGATGAATGTCATATGTTCTGTGCTCCCTGGGGTTTCTTTACACTGGTATCTTAAACTGGCAAAATAATCAGAAACACAGCAAGGGGGGTAGTACAGTGAAGGAAATTACAGTTCCTTTTAAGCAACAGACGTGGGTGGCAATAAGTTTCTGGCTCCCAAGCAATCACAGTGAGGTAAAAACATGAGCAAAGGACTGCCTCACCCAGCAGACAGTCCCCATGGGATCTCAGGAAGCATCTATGAAGGGGGCTCTCTGAAGGGTATCTGAGAGAAGGAGTTGGTCCATATTCCCTCAGTGGAGAAGGAGCAGCCACATATCCTGCTATAGGAGGGGGCCAAAGTACGGGAGGGGCAAAGGGGATGAGATGCCTCCTTTCAGAGAGAGAGACAGGAGAAAAGAATAGGCATCAACTAGAGAAATAGAGACGGCATTTAGTGAGGCTAAGGCCAGGGTCTGTCTGGATGAAAACACCAGCAGTACAAGGCCACCCTGCCAGCTGTCTCAACATGAAGAAAATACTGAATGGGCTGAGAAAGCAATGTCTTCTCCGGACTGTAGAAAGGTCCTTACAGAGCATACTGGCACTGGATAGCATGAAGGAAGTCCAGCATCCACAGAATGCTTGTCACTCTGCATTTGTCAGAGCTTTTTGTCCTGCCGTCTGCAGAAGGTAGCAGAGCTTGCACTCCAGTGGGCTTTGCCAACCCATCCTGCCATCAGGCAGGTGGGCTGAAGTGCTTCTACCCAGCATTAACCCAAGATTAAGTCTCCTTTGTGGTTTCAATGAATGAGCAAGAGGGAGGGAATAAAGGAGCTGATTTATAATCCTCCATTTTCTCCTCTGAGATGGGCAAGGTTTCTGCCCGTATGAACAGGAGGAGATGTGGTGATTAATTCTCTGGTCTTTAATCTCACACAGGTCCTACATAAGGTTTAGGCACTGACAGTGAGTGTTTGTAGCAAGGATCTATTCCCATTGAAACAGATCCCACCACACACATGCTTTTAGAGAGTTGTTCTCTCTACATCCCTATAAGAAAGCAAAATTACTCTTTCTGTATGTACTACCCTATCAGTTCAGTCCTGGTCAGAGTCAGCTCTCAAGAGCAGCCCTATTGCACTGTCTCCATTCTTGCCCCAGCCTGGCCCTGTGGAGCAGACCTTCTGTGAATCAAGAAGTTCTGTCAGTCACTACATTGTGCAGAACCAAGACCTTGTGTGGACACCATGAATGTACGCAGCTGATATTCCAGGCTAGCAGACAGATGGACCTGTTCAGCACACATACTCTTTTCCCTGTAGAGCAGCCTGAGGACAGCAAGGAAGGCTGCTGGCCAAGGCGTATCAGCTAAGGGTGGGTGAGTAACAGGCACCACAAGTTAAGATGGTTGTTCACCAGCAGAGCTGGGGAGGAGAGCCCAGGAGAGAAGCAGCTGTCAGGGTTACAGGCTTCAGGGGAAGCAAGTGCAGTAAGGAGGGAAGCCACAGATCAAGCCTGAAGTGTTTAAACAAGAGAAGGCATCCCAGCGCCTGGTTTTTACTAGCATATTAGTACCTGATATTCATGTTCTCTGAGATTCATCCAACTCACCAACCAATGAATATTACTAACCTTTCCTGTTGCAGAAAATACTATTGATGAACAAAAGAGAATGTCGAGAAAGTACTTTTTAATGGTTATTTATTTATATTGAATGGTACTAGAGCATTATTAAATATGATGTGAATAGTATGATATTGCATTGTCTTGTCTGCAGCCTAAGTGCTTACTCCTTTTCCAGGAAAACACAGTGGAATCTATAATGGGAAAAGTATCTGTTTTAGTTGTTCTCATTTCAAGGCTACTCATTTCACTCTTCATCTGACCTAAATGTTGCAAGAGAAGGTCAAGCAAAAACATTTCAAGTCCCTGAGACCGGTGCCTGCATTATGGAAATAAAGGAAAAAGGAGACAGGAGACTATAGCCTAAACTCCACAGTCTAATGGCATCTCTAGCAGTCATTTTGGGCATGGTGCCCATCCTTACTGAGATTGCATTGTAAAGGCACTGACCATGACCCAGAAGTGAGCGAGTGGTGGTCAAAACACCGGGCAGGCAGTCAGTTCTCCATCCCAAGGGGAAGGGCGCCACAAGCTGTCTTAGTGAAATGTCTATTTGACAGGAGCCCACTGTAGTTATTCCACAAGCATGGGAGAAGCTTGGATATCCAGGTCCTGTTTCTAATGCTCTCACTAATTTACTCTATCACTGGTCCAAGGTAAATTACATCAGCTATCTGGGTTTTTTAACAACAGGGCATCCACCTCTCAGAAATATGGAAGCACTTTTAAAACTCTTCTGAGGAAGCCTTGCTGAAAATTTAGCATACTAGAGTACAAGCCAAATTCATACCTGTGTAATAAAAAAATCGCATTCACAAAGGTGTTCCTAGCAGAGCAATGTGAAGTTTACAAGCCAAGATCCTGCAAAAGGCAGAGAAAGAACCTCTGTGGCCAAAGTACTTGAAACATCCACTTCACTAGAAAACACAGTGTCATGGTTTAAAACCACCTCACTCCCCAAAAATGAGGGACAGTTCTGCTTGGCTGAAAGCATCCACCTGTAGAATGACTAATGCTACCTTCCTCTTCCCTCAGTGGAAACCCTGGGTACTGGGAGGGCAGTGGATAAGGCACATTGACCAGCACTGTATGAGCACACAGCCTGGTATCAACCACTCTGTTACACCAGCTGTTCCTCCCCTCCTCAGGCCCTGCATTTGCAAGGCAAATCTTCCCAAAGTCACTTTGCTGCACTTTCAGCAGGGATCTAGCAGCGCAGCCCCCAGGAGACAGGACATGGAGGAGAAACAGAGAGAAAAAGAGCAAGCAAGAATGAATCTTATTAAACAGAGTGAGGCACTTCTCTCAGTGTCTCATCATGTTCAGGCCTGATGGGAGGTGAAACCGCACTTGGAGGGAGAGAAAGCCCCCTCCCTTGGGACAATCCAAAGGCTCTCGCACAAACTTAATTTCAAGCTCTGTTGAAGATGGTGTTTGGGTTGGGTTGGGTTTGTTGTCTTTTTTTTTTTTTTTTGTAGGCATCCAATTTAATTTCCCAGGGAGCTGTGTGAAAATGAGAAAGGCAGACCTTTGACTGTGAAGTCAGCCCAGTGCCTGGTTCTTACAGATCCAGTCTCACGTTGTTTTCCTCCATCACTGCCCTCAATAAATCTCTGCGCAAAGGTTGCTAAAATGCCCGCCACCTCCCTTCCACGCTTCAGTGGAGAGTTACATTATTTCTTTTGCATTTAAGCAATCCAATTCATTTTTAATTCAAAACACACCCTAGTTTCCACAGCTCTGTTTAAAACAGGAGCAGTGTGACCTTGAAAAGGCTCAGACCTGCTGGCACCATGAAGTTCTGACCTGTACTTTGCTCTCTGGTCCCAGCTTGCTTGCTTTCTGGTGGGGAAAAGGCTCGTGGTGTGTTTATGATCCACTCATTTCAGTGCTGATGGTTGAAGGGGAAGGAGAGGAACTGCAGTTGGTTTGGAAGGCTCCTGAGGGAGACATTCCTGGAGATTCAGCTCTCCGAGCCTGCACAGAAACACGTGCTGGCTGGCTCCTCTGCAGACAGCTGATCTGCCTAGCTGTATTTAGTTTTCCAGTTTGGAGAACAAATATACACACAGGTGAAAATACAGATTGGGGTAGGCTGTTGCTTTTCCATCTGACCTGCTTCTTCTGCCCAAGAACTGGCACAGGGTGGCACTTTTTATAACGAAGCCCTGACTACAAGGAAGTTACCAGAGTCACTGATGTGGGGTAGCTCTAGTGGGTCCAGCTTCTCCCTTCACGGCTGATGGAGGGAGACATGCTTTGTCCAACTTCTTCCTACACTGAGATTTCCTACTGTGACCCCAGGAGGGATTGCAAGAGAAACATAAAGCACTACAGGCCCTAAAACAATTGCCGTCTGCAACCCCGGATCACACCATGAAAATCTTGATTCCTTTCTTTGTTTCGCAGCTGATGCAGAGATTAATTCTTTCCTGTCTTTGACATTGTACTTGCTGGAGCTATCAGCAGAACAGCAAGTGTTGCTTTGTTTTATGGAGGGGAAGGCAAGCAGGGTGGGTTTGCCATGATTGTAGAGGGAACGGTACAAGGAGAATGTAAACAGTAGAGACTCATTGTGGTTCGTGTACAAAAAAAGCAACCTTTGTGACAGCAGCATTGGGTGGATTTCAGTAAAGCAAGACTTTGCCCGGGGAAAAGAAATGTTCTCTACATTTTTTATTTAAAAACCCAATTAAGTTAAAATTAAATGTGAAATGATGACAATTTGCATCCAGGCCTTAAAGCAATCCACTTAAATTGAATAATGGATTGTTCTGCGTGGGAGAATGATTGAGACCAAGTTTCCCAGAGATGTGTCCCATACATCTCAGTCCAACTCTGAAGCAAGAGTACTCCCAACTCCTCATAAAAGTGATATCACTCTCTCCCCCCATTTCTTCCCATGCCATCCTATTTGGAAGGCAAACAGCAGCACATGCTTCACGAATGACAGAACAGATAAGACTGGAAGGGACCACTGGCGATCATCTGGTCCAACCCTCCCAACTCAAGCAGGGTCCCCTAGAGCATGTTATTCAGGACTGTGTCCAGACAGCTTTTGAATATCTCCAGGGAAAGAGACTTGCAGTCAGTCTGGGCAGCCTGTCCCGGTGCTCAGAGCTGTGCCTGGTCTGGGCCAGCACACATGGGCTGGCTGCCTGGCCAGTGGCTGTGCCTTGGAGTAGGATGCTGAGCTCAGGGAGCCTGCTCCCCCTCACAGGTTCAGATTTCCTTTTAACTCGCTCCCCAGTGCAAACGCAGCCGACACCAACTCTTCTTTGAAGTCGTATAGGAATTTAATATATGTAAGATGTCTTTTCCTCTCCAGCATTTAAGCAAAAAGGGGCACATGAGAGCAGGCAGATGACTGATAGCATAATCTAAGCTCCATCTCTTTACAAAATGAGGCAGAGAAGAGAGTGGCATAAAAGCTGAAATCTTTTGGGGCAGCATGGCCATGGCAGGAGGCCTCTCACAGTGGCCAGGCTGCTGTGGTCCCTTTAGGCACTGGCTGAGGTGTATCCATTCCACAGAATCACACAATCAATCAGGTTTGAAAATACCTCTGAGATTATCGAGTCCAACCTATGACCGAAAACCACCATGGCAACTAGCCCATGGCACTGAGTGCCGTGTCTAGTCTTTCCTTATACACCTCCAGGGATGGAGACTCCACCACCTCCCCGGGCAGTCGATTGTAACGTCTAAATTTCAGTTCATCTCTCCCTGACCAGTTTAATAACCAATTTAAAGCGGAGACAGCAGTCGGTTGTTGACCGAGGAGACGACACGGGGTGCAGCCCAGCAGCCACCCCTATCCGTCTCCCTCTTCGCCCATAGCAGCGCCCGCTGAGGAAGGGGAGAGCGACAACTACATCTCCCAGCATGCCGCGCGGCAGCACGGCCCGGCCGGGGCCCGCCGGGGCCCGCCCTGCCCCGCTCTGCGTTCTGGGAGCTGTAGTTTCGCCGGAAGGCGGGCGGGGGCGGGCGGGTGCTGCGCCTGTGCCACAGCGAGCCCGTGCCGCTGCCCCGGGGCTGCGAGCGGGGTGGCCTTGGACAGCTCGTTCCCTCCTCCAGCCCGCCTGCCACAGCTCGCACCGGGAAGGGGAGGTCTGGCTCTCGCCGTCCTGATGAAGCCCAGCTAGGGGAGCGCGCTGCCGCCTCAGAAAGTTGGAGG
>VZTF01000391.1:2581551-2636295 GCA_013397755.1 Cnemophilus loriae
GAGGAGGAGGAGGAGGAGGAGGAGGAGGAGGAGGAGAAGAAGGAGAAGAAGAAGGAGAAGGTCCGCACAGCGATGTAGCCCAGAACGTGGAAGGGCAGCCCGTGGAAGGCAGTTCAGCTCCTCACCGCCCTGATCCCGGAGCATGGGCTAAAAACTATGTTCCTCTCCCGCTTGGAAAATCATTGTTTCCTGCTGTTTGTGTTTGTCTTCCAAGCAATATTCATCCTGATCCTCTACCGAGGTGGACCTTCGAATGTGTTTCGCGGGTTTTTAGAGTCGCCTGAGGTGGTGGATTACTCGAAGCCCCATGATGTGTACACAAACCTCAGCCTGTTTACCCGGGCTCCCAGGGAGGACACGATGCCGTACTGCTCAGCACAGTCCCCAGTCCTGGGTAGGTATGAACCATTCAGAACACCATGGAAAGGGTTGAAAGAACCTCTGTGGTACGTCATAACCCTGAACGTGCTATAAATGTAAGTCATATCTTCTTCAAGCTTTTCCACTTTGAAACAGGTGTGCTGGTGTACTTACACTGACAAAATTGTCTCGTGTTAACTAACTTGTTTTTGTTGGTTAAGTGAGGAGAAGTATTTTATTGACCTACAGATTTCCAGTATTAAGAGTTTGGTTTCATAGAGGTCAAGATTGTAGAGCAAGAGTGAAAACAGTGCATGGTGATAATATCAAGTTAATAATGCTTTTTTTTTTCTTGGCAGTCCTGTATAAAATGTCCCAACGATTCAGTAACTGCATAATATTGACCTCTGACTTTGACCATAACCCCTGGGTTCTTTGTCTTAGCCTTATATTAAGCCTGTAGTTCAATATAAATGGATTAAGTTGACTTGAAGTCAACTTAAGGAGGATGTATGAGGGTATAGCTTGGCACCTTGCTCTTCATGGTGATCTTTTACTCTATGATTGTTACACATTCTTTAGGCTTAGGAACTTCTCTGTTAGACTTAAAAGTCTGGTCACAGGTTAATTTGTATTCACAGTAGGACCAAGCCAGAGCTGATTTTAGAAGCAGCATTCATCCAGCTGTTGCACTACTAAAACAGTTGAGAAATTTTAAGTCAGTACAAAGTCAAACCTATAAAGCAAGTGTGTTGCTAGTAAAGTGGTGGCGCAGCTCAGGCGACAGTGAATCCCTTCGACTCAGCCAGCCATGAATGGATTAAGTTCTATCAGGATGCACTTACAGCTGGTTTGGGACCATCACCTTCTTAGAGTACTGTGTAGTAAGTTACTCTTGTCAGGTTTTTCCATACTCCACAGGCTTCTGCATGTCAAAATGTTGTATACACCTAGCCTCGGACCACTGTTTAGTGGTGGCACTGCTGTTCTAGGAAAGCTGATCATTGCACATGGAGCCCATAAAGAGCAAATGATTGACCTTGACTCACATGGATGTTCTGTGGGAAGCCAGTGCTCTTTGTCAAGTTGCTTACTCAGGTTAGAGAACTCTGCTGGGACCCTTTGGATGAGCCTGCTTAGACTGCAATCTTTGTAACGATGCTTGCTTGTTCTTTTGAGACGTTTTCTTCCTTCCCCTGTTGCTTGCAACTAAATTAAGTACACACAATATGTATGATGAAATTGTAGGATAACTTTGGGTGTATGTTTCAGCATTTCCCTCGGAAATGGCTCTACTAAATCCTGAAATCCTGATAGCACAGAGCCTTTTTGCACAGGTGCCAGGTGTCATGGCCTCAGTTCTGGGAAGCTACAGTTCATTGTTTCAGGCTGAATTGTTGTATTTGAAAAAGCACAGCAGACACGTGACTGCACCTTACTTGTCTCCACTACTGATGAAAATCCTCTGTCCTAAAGAGTCAAATGAGACAGCTTTAGTGTCAAAAAAAAAAAGAACCAAACAATTCTGCAGCTTGCCTGCAAATCATCAGGTAAGTAAAAGTAGTGACATATATGGAGGAGGGAGCTGCAGAGTAAAATTACACTAATCTGTGCTCTTAGAGCTGGGAAATCTTTTTAAGCACTCTTCTTCTGCCCATCACTGAGAGAGCTGAGAACAGGAGATCGTCCTGCAGGCGGTACTTTGGGGCTAAAATGGAAACATAATGTTAGTCATAGACAGAAACAAACAGTAAGTTGGCTGGGAGGAAAAAAAACCCAACCATGAGGCAAAGTAATTGTGGAAGCTGTGCTGTATGAAAATACTGGGTTGAGCATATGAACCCTTCCTGAGCTGAAACACAAGTAATTTGGAGCAGTGATACAAATTCAGCTTAAGAAAAATGAGGTCTCTGCTACAACTTAACTTTTACTCAGTGATGTTTCCCTGTAAATACGGGATGTAAATTATTACTTCTATCACTGCATGCCAACCTCTTCTGGGTGTTTGCTTTTTTTTTCAACTGAGAAGCATCCCATTTTGTGAGGGAGTTGTCATTTGTTTTGTATGTGATGGGAGCATATGAATTGAGATATAAATACTTTATAAATGTCTTAAATAGTTGTTGCCATCATCTCTCATGAGACTGATGTTTCTTGGAAGCATTATATTGGAAAGAGCAATGCCTTTTAATATTAATTTCATAAACTCTATTAAACGAGATTTCAAATCAATTCTTGAGGACTCAGCCTCCAGTTCAGAGCTGATAATAAGTCACTGTGCCCACTCTAAAGCGTGTTAAAGTGCCTGGAAGTATGCCAAATGGCTCAAATGGTTTCTGCATCACGGCTTTTATGAAGTGCAGCACTTTTTCCATTTATATGTGTAGTAGATCATTTTGATAACTGTTTGAGTGTAAATCAGCTTGCAGCTCATCTGTCTATTTCCTGTCTCCTGAATCTGCAGCAATTTGGTTCTTCCAGGGCTGTGAAGTAAGAATTAAAGTATAACTGCTAATCATCTCTGCCTTAGAGGAACCACCTGATGGCTAGTGGTACTTTTTAAACACCTTGTGGTGTCCACTGAATGTTTTGTGACCAACAACTTGAGAAGCATTGCAGGTATTCAGTGTCTTCACTAATATTGTGAATAAATTACTCGAGTTCCCTCAGAGGTTAAAGTTTCTATGCAAATAACCCGTTGGCTGTTTCTTCCTCCTTTGTTTTTAGAAGAGGTGAAGTGTTTATATGCCCGGGTTATACTTTTTTAAACATAACAAAGTAGCTTTTAAGTTCAAAGTCTGACTTTCTCACATTGCATGCAAGTTGTCTTGTTTCAGTTCCTCTTTTCCTCTCACAAGGAAGGAGTTTGATGCTAGAAGACTTGGCTTTTTTTGATTATTTCTGATTTGGTTCAACGGGGTACCTTCCTTCATGCAGGGTATGTGCTGAACAAGTTGGTTTGGCCCTCAAGGACTTTAATAATTGAAAGTTCTGTCTGTAACTCTGCTGTTTATAATTTCCTCATGCTATGGAAGGATTTTTTTCCAAGTCCTTCTTATAGTAGTTACTGCCTTTCACTCCCATCTGTCATAACCTTTTCATGAGCAGGACCATCTGTTCTATTAAGTAGCTCCTTACTGCTACTTTTTCTAATGCTGCTGGAGTTTCTTCTCTTGGATTGAAGGAGAAATAAAAAGGTAGCAGTGCTAAATGCTGAGGTTTACTTTCTGGTGCCTCTGAGGCAGCCTTGTATTCTGTCATTAGAAACTGATGCTTAAATGAAATCTGTTGGTCTGATTTTTTTTTTTCCCCAAGCACTGGTAGAATTACACAAACATGACTGTTAATGTAGTGTGTGGTGCTGAGTGCAGCATTCACCCATGCCACTGTTCTGTTTGTTCATCTTGTCTAAGTTCTGATTTTTCTGACTGGAGTTGGTAATTATAGCTGCAAACTCTAAATGTATAGCAAGGATTTCAGAAGTCCTGGAGTTACTTTCGTAAGGTGGGATAGATATGATCAAAGTCAATAGATTCCCTGATAGGCAAATACGTTGCCTAGAAAGTGAAGCAAACAGGAAGTGTGCTGTCACTGGCACCAGCTGACAACACAGAGGGAATTGTGAGACCTAACTCTGTACACTGAAGTTTCATGTTCATTAAACACCCGCTGTGTGATGGTACAGGCACAGAAACATCTTAGGAACCCGGGCATGGAAAAATTGCTTGGACACTTCAGGGTGTTGATTCTGTACCCTGCCTCAACAGGGATCCTGTGCTTCCTAGTATGTCTAAGATGGGTTTTTCCTCCTTTCCCAAAGATGTGCTTTGGCAGTTTTATTTATCCCTCTTTGGTCCAGCCTGCAACTGCTCTGTTCACATTTGGGATTTAATTGGATTAGATTGCATTAGCCTTTTGTTAGTTGGATGGCAGGGAGACATGAGAGCCAGTATGTAGCTTGTAGCCAAGGAGTGTAGGGCAGCCAGAGGTTTTGGGGATGTAAGTCACACTGATTTTTTTTTTTTTTTTTTTTTTCCCTTGGANATTGCCCTTTTTTTTTTTTTTTTTTTTTTTTCTTCCCTTGGCATAATCTATATTGAGTTTCTGAGCTGATTTGTTTGAGGTATGGAGCCAGGCAGCATGGGAGAACATGGTATCTTGAAAAACCTGGAAAATGCAAATGTTGCACTCCTGAATGGTATGCTTAGGTGTGGAAGGAAAGAACAGGAGTGAAGCTATTCACATTATCTTACTCATATCCTTACGTTCAAATTAAGATCTTATTTTTTCTGGAATTTAAGCATTATTGCTGCAGAATCTTACTCTGCAATACAGAGCCCCAATTCTTTTACAGAAAACAAAACCCTGCCTTTGTGGGAGAATAAAAGGGATTAATTCTTTTTCTTCTATCTTCCTTAGATCAATGATCTATAGTTGAAATCCCTGAATATAATACTTCTTGAGCAAGCTCCAGTTTTCATCAAATCGGTGGTTAATGGTGCTTTAGTTGAAAGATCTGATAATCAGCGAGTCGATAAATCTAAACAGCAACATAAAACTACAGGCTGATAACATTGTTGGACTGAAACATGGGAGTCTTAAAGGTGGAAAAGAAAACTGTATGCACAGAAGACTGAAATAACATGATGAAATCTTTACTGTAAATGTGACCTAGATTCATAGCCCACAGAATGATTCTCTGAAGAACCACCCTTCTGTTTCAGGTACAAATAGATGGCAACGTACTCTGCTTTCCTGCTGCAGGTAATGCAGTGAAAATCAAATTCTCCTGTATTTTAAATAGTTGGAGAAGGACTGAAAAATGATATTTAAGAGTCAGCTATTGCAAAATCTTGCTGACAAGCAAAAGTCAGGCTTTTGTTTTAAAAACAAATGGACAGAAACCAACGAACAAAACCCATGCAGCGGGATTCAGGCCAGACGTTTCTGACAGCATGAGAAATGGGATCAGTGGCTCTTCAGACTGACCTTCAGGAAATGCCATTTCTGTGTTCCTTGAGGAAGGAAAGGAGACACTTATTGTGAAGAACGACGCTTCACTGTGTAAAATTTAAAGATTTATTAACTTAAAATAACAATAGGGGACGCCCACAATACAAAAGGGCAGTGCTGGCTGCGTGGCTGGTCTGGCCAAAGACACGACGCTTGGGGCCCGTGCAGCTTCTTTTATACCCTTGGGATGTCAGTCAGGGGTCTGGATACATTCCATCCAATCCTGGGCTCCATATTCCTGGCCCGCCTTCATATCCGCCCATTTTGGGCTGACCCTACTGGGCCCTGCCCCTTGGGGCATGCTCCGTGTTAAGATCGGGAGGGACCCTCCCCTGGCTGACGCCCTGATTGACATCTCCTGGGGAATCTTCTGGAAGCCCTGGCTGGCCTCGCTTGTTGGCCATTTTACCCGCATTTCTTATAATGGAAATTATTATAATTGAATAATATTCAACTGTAACTGGGGATTTACAAAGAGGGAGACATCCCAACGGGAACCAGAGCATTATACCTTAATTGTAACCTATGGGATTTACAAAGAACCAGAATGTTACAGCATACAACTTAACTATAACTTGTAGAATTTACAAAGAACCAAAACATTACAACTTAACTATAGCTATAACTTGTGGAACAAACAATTAATCACCTTAATCAATTAACCTCTAATTATCTTAACTGCAAATATACGAAAGCCAATCCCACTTGCCATTTATAACACCTATCAAATATAGGTTTGCCCGTCAGAAATGTGAGGTGTACCAATTTCCTTGTAGTAGCAAAATGTTCCCCAGTTCTGAATGGACACTTTGGATTTTATGGCAGATTTAGTCCTTAAGCCTTGTTACTGCTCTAAAAAACCTGCAACCAACCCAAAACCAATCAACAAAACCCCAAAAAACCCAAACCCCAAAACCAGTGGAGGGGTGTTGCTTCCTTCTGTGTCAGTTAAACAGGATGTGGGTGCAGGCAGGCTCAGTTGTTTTCTGTTTGTTTTTGTTAGAATTGTAGCAGAGACTTGAATATAGGGTGGGCTGGAAGAAGCATATTCTGGACTCACCTGCTCATTTAGTCTTAAAACACACTTGTACCTTCTCCTGCTCAAATGAAAACTTCAGAACACCAGGCCTAAACATTTGCTCTCTCTCAGGCTTCATGATCAGAAGGTTTTTGAGAGAATAATTATTTCAGTGGTTTAAGAGGGAGTCTGACTTACAAGATACTGAAAACCTGATTTAGGACAGCCATAGCATTAATTATCAGCTTGGAAAGAAAAGAAAATCTTGTTTATAGCTATTTAAATAAAAACAACGACAACAACAGCAAGCTTGCCTTACAGGCTTCTGGTGCAAAAAACCATTTTGCTTTTGGTAGCATGGCCTGCAAAGAATTTTTGAATAGAGCTGTCATTTGAAATTGTCAGCTTCTAATTATGATTTAGGTGAAAGTTTCTCCCTAGTTCATTTAAGCATTAGATGTTAATCTTGTTCTGCGTCTGTGCTTTTTTTTCTTAAACATTCACAGTTGTAGGAAACCACGAAGACACACTGATTTGTATATAAATACAAGTCTTCTGCTACTTCTGGAAGCCTTTCTCGCTACCCAGGAGGACAGGCATTTAGACAATTGTAGGATTTGTTTATTCATATTGTAACAGTGAGATTTCTGTTAAAATGGGAATTGACACTATATATGGATTCTTTTTCACTTATGACTTGTCAGTATTTTTCCATCCAAAGAATGGATGAATTCCTGTAAAAATGCAAGTTTTTTTTTAATTAGGTAAAAACTCTTGAACATATCCAGTATATTTTGTATTTAAAAATGAAGTGCTCAGTAGAGGAACAATCATAAATAGTTTCTTTTGCTATCCTGTGCCTGTTCCTGAAAATCTAACATCTTTCTTCTTTCTCAGTTCTGTCATCTGCTTCTCCCAACATTTTGAAGTGCTGCCTGCTTATCACAGTGTATAAAATGAAATAATATAGCAAATTCAGCCGTTGTGGCATGTGATTATAACATCAACTTGAACTTGAAATGCTTTTAAAGGTAAAGCTGACATTTCCTAAAACACTTGTATTCATCCAGGCTTTTAACTGTTTCTCCCTTGACCTGCTGAATATCCACTTGCACATCTTTGTCCTTGAATCTCTTCTGAAAGAGGCTTAGAGAAATTTTCCGAATGGGTAGCAAAAGCAGATGTGTCTGTTCATCTTGAATAATTTTCAACACTATTTCTTTCAGCGAATACATTTATTCAAGGATCTCATCTAAGCAACACAAGACTGTAATAGGCAGCCAGTCCCAGGGAAAAGCAGCTGTGCAGCAGCCCAGTGAGACTTGCTGGCCATGCCAGGACTCAGGATGCCTGGCAGGGAGCGTGTCCTCCTGCTGCTGAGCCAGGCACCACTCGGTGTGGAGCCGGGGGAGGTGGCCAGCAGGCAGCGGTGAAATCTGTCACAGAGCCACATCTGCGTGGGCATTGTTAACTCTTCTCTGGTGGGGCTGCTGACTGAAGGAGCAGACATGGGTAGCTAATCTGGTAGGTCTGAATAAAGGAGGAGAAACATCACTGATCTTACTTGTTCTTTTTTCTGTCTCTCCTTACAGTTGGTCCATTAACCATCACCTTCAGGGTGCTCCCTAGTGAAAGGATGATCATGAAAAGAAATCCTTTTGTTCAATCTGGTGGCCACTACAAGCCACCTCACTGCTTTGCGCGCTACAAATCCGCCATCCTTGTGGCATACAGGAACCAGGAGAAGTACCTGCGCCATCTTCTCTACTATATCCATCCTTTCCTGCAGCGCCAGCAGCTCAGTTACACTATCTACCTGATTCAGCAGGTAAATCTAAGTCAGATGTGCCTGCCGGGAAGCTCAGCTACACCACTTAAGGGATAGGTTCTGAACAAGAAATGTGACTCTTCTGATCTGGAAATACTGTTTTATGCATGGGCTGAGATGAGGTTAGATATACTGTCCCATCTCCATGACTGCTAATGATTGAAATACCATAGCAGTTGTCAAGATCATCATTCTGCTATTAATTGGTTCTGTTGTGGGCTTTTTTCCCGGGGGGTATAAATTTGTCACTAAGTGGTTGTGCTGGTTTGAAAGTAAACCAGCAGGAGAAATGAACCCCCACACAATCACCTTGAGAAAGATTTCAGGTCAGAATTACAACTTAATAGAAAGATTACAATAAATGCATTAATACAGAAACACTGGCTTAAACTGACAGAGTCAGAGTACAACCTGTCCTCCTGTTGGTCAGGGTGGTGGTCACAGTCTGATTAAGTGATGGTTGCAGTGTCGGAAAACGGTGGTCCCGTGGAAGGTCTGGTCCTCCTCTGGGTCCCTCAAGCAGTGATGGTGTCTTAAGTCCCCAAATCGAGATTATATGCGGTCAGGTTCAGGTGGTACCTCCCCCAGGGCAGGGAGTTTCACAATGGAGTGATATAGTCCTATGAGGGATAGAGTATTTTTGGAGTCCTTGATGGTCGTTGCTGCGGTCTGTTCTGCTGGTGCCATTGAGTTCATGATGGCCCCTTATCAGAGAAAAACCCTTTAGGAAGAAACACTATCCTGCCTCTCAGGGTTGCCTCTTTTTTCCTTATCTCATTTAACGCCCAGCTTTTAGCCTGAGGGGTGGTGTGTGCACTGGGTAGCTGCTGGAAACCAGGAAAGTAGAATGCAGAGTTTGGTTACACCCCACATTAGCACTTTCCTTTTGTAACCCAGGACAGTGGTAACTTGTGTTTTCCTCTTTTTGAGATTTGCATGTGGTTTGTGTGTAGCTTGTCAGTGTGACTACTGAGCAAAACCTGGAGACTAAATGGGAAGTGAAGTTGGATATTTTTAGTCTGTATCAAATACAAACATGTGGCTTGACCCTGCTGTGGGGCAGCCTGTGCAGGTCAAACAGCCTTTGGTACCTGACATGGACTGGTGTTGGAAAAGATCAGTGGCAAGGGAGCAAGTTTTGGACTCATCAGTTAAAACCAATAGTTTATTGGGAGGGCAAGGAAGATTTTTTGTTTGACCAAGATATTTTTCTTATTTGTAAGCTTTAATAAACAGTAGTCAGGGCAAAAGTGTTGCTGTGCAAATGTGCACCTGAGGATTGGCTTATGGGTCTCTTGAATGTCAGCCTTCTCCAGGTGCCAACAGTGCACAGCCCCTGACACAGCAAAGCTGACAATTGTTGAGAATGTTGTGAAGAGGATGGGTGACATTTTCAAAGCTGGGAGCATGGAATCTGCAGCCAGTATTGATTCATTCAACTGAATAAGGCTTTTTGACTAAAACAAATTGTAACTGAGTTATCATATTTGTTGTTTTGGTGAAGAAATGTAGGTTTTCTTTTCCAGGTAGGGACTGGTTCATTTAACCGAGCAAAGCTGCTTAATGTTGGTGTCCGGGAAGCCATGAAGGATGAAGAGTGGGACTGCCTTGTGCTGCATGATGTTGACCTGGTGCCTGAGAACGATTATAACCTGTACATTTGTGATGAATATTATCCCAAGCACATGGCCAGTGCCATGGATAAGTTTCAGTACACGTAAGTGCCTCCATTTGCTTTCTGTGGATATATTCCAGTTGGTTCACTTTCTGTTAGAAAGTCTGGGTGGGAACAGTGAAAGACACAACCTTTATGAGGTTTTCCGTGTGTTAGTTTTGTAGTAGTGACTTCCCTAGAAAAGGATATTCTTGACCCAGGCATGCAGTCTTAAATGTTTCCTTGCCTGTAGTTCCTTGTTCCACAGTTAGCTCAGCTTGACAAATGACTGACAGGTTTCTGTTTGACTTTCCTTCAAGAAAAAAAGTATAGGGTGGGAATATTGGATCATATGGAATATGATGTGATAGGATACAGGTACTTTAAACTGATCCAAGATATGAATTTTGAAACCAGCTTTACTTTGGTCTGCTTTGGGGGAAGATGGTGGGAAACAACGAGGGGAATGGAATATGATGGGAATTACACTGGCTTTACTGTTTTGGGGTTTGGCATTGTCATGACAGTGTCTGCGAGTGTGCAATTAATGTATGTGTGACTTGGATCACATTGGTAGTTGTGGAGGACAGGCATTAGCCATCAGTAGTGATGCTTTGGTTTTTGTTGGTTGGAGTTTTTTTGGGGAGTGATGTTTGTTTGCTTGTTTGTTTTCTGTTTTAGTCTGCCACACAAGTCCTTTTTTGGGGGCGTGTCCGCTCTGACTCCAGAACATTACATGAAGATGAATGGGTTTCCCAACACATACTGGGGCGATGGTGGTGAAAATGATGACATTGCTACAAGGTACCAATGCACAGGACAAGCTTGGAACGGGTCTGAGCTGGCAAGTGAAGCATAGCAGCACTCTAGGAAAGGAACCAAGTCGTTGTTCCTTCATGTGCTTGCAGTATCATTATAACCCCAAATGCTGTTGGTATTAGGAATGCTTAATGTTAGAAGATGCTCAGAAGCTATGAATCCAGTCAGTGTGTGCTAGGAAAACAAAGCTTTCTCATTTCTGGGGAGCAGAATGTTATTTCACAACCTCGTGCCTTCAGTGCAAGGGGTTATAACCACTTGTAGTTGACAAGTGCCTCCACTGATGTTGACAGCCCCAAGGGAGGGAAGGAATCTGCAGGCTTGACGAATCAGAAGGTACTTAGTTAATTCTCAGACAGTTGGGAATTTAAGTTAAGTGCATTTAGGTTGCTCCAAGTGTTACCTAATCACTGATACTTGGAATTAAGGAGCACAAGGAATTCTGTCTTTTGTCTGCAGTGCTGGGTGATGGAGAAGCCTGTGTACCAGTGTGAGTCAGTGACAGCAAGAGTTGATGGTTTTTCTTGTACTTTGGTTGCCATGGCAGCAGCATTCTATAGATGAGTTTAGTTCCAGGTGCTCTGCCTAATGCGAATTCTTCAAGTACAGAATCATGGCTGCAGCTTCTCTATTCAGCTTCGGAATTGCGCTGTGCACCTTTATGATCCGGCACGGAGGCAGCCTCATGGGGAGTTTATAAAACTAAACTGACCATGGACGCCTGTGTTATTTTTGTCTTGCATAACGTGACAAGTTACAGGGGTTTTTCTTCAAAGCAGTATTCATCTGGGAATTGAAAGCCAGATTTTCTAACATAGAATTCCTCCTTTGCCTTTCAGAGAAATCCAACTAAAAGGTTGTATGGTTGTTTAGAGAGTCAGCATTTATGAAAGGAATAGAATGTCAGGAAAATAGATCTTTACATCGAGTACTACAATGCTGGGTCTATTCAGCTGTTCTTAGTATAGCTTAGGCATCTAATTTGGTTTTTGGTACCAGGGGTAGAGTCATGCCAGTTATGCATAAGAGTGCACTTCTTTGAAGAGAATCCTGGAAGGCAAGTGAATTATATAGCTCCCAAAATAGCCCTTTCTGGACGGGAATTAGAGCCTATGTTTTCAGAGGAAACTTACACTAATGATTAGCAATGTTTTGGCCCGGAGATACACAGAGGCCATGGACAGTGCCTGTTAATGATTTATTCACATTCTGAAGTCTCAGCCTGCAGAAGTTAGGAATGAACTGGCTGTTCTTCAATGACCAGCTGGGATCTAGATTTCAGGAGCTGCTTCAGCACTTCTTACCATGTAGCAAAAAATTAATGAATCCTTTTTTTGACATTTCAATGTCCAATTTTAAAAAATTCCATGCAAAGATGATTTTTTTTTTCTGAGATACTGCTTATTAAAAGCAGAGTTAATGAAAAAAACTTGCAGCTGCTACTTATAGTTGGCAGACTGCAGTACTCTATAATACAAGTCATAGCAAATACCAGGATCTACCTTTTATTAGAAGAAAACACTATTCTATTAGAGCCAGTCATGTGTTAACATTTGCAACTACAGGAAAGTCTGTTGGGCTCTTCTTAACAGTAAATGAATGTATTAACTGTTCAGTTTTAGTCTTATTTGCAATGCAAAAAACTGTAACAGCAAAGCTAGTTTAGTGTTCTTTTTTGTCTCTTTATGATGGAATGTGCCATAAGCTTATGTTCAGAAAACACGAAACTTTGTCTAAAACTTCATCTGAAATAATAGCACTATAACAGTGTCAGTGAAGTGTTAGGATCATCTGATGGCTCTAGCCTAACAAATATTTTCAATTCTGTAGCCTTTCAGCTTTATAACATTCCTGCTGTATCAGATCCCGATGGAACGCAGTCAAATGCTGCAAACATGCCAGTTAGATAACCTCAACTGAGCAAACATTCATTCTTACATTCACAGGAATTTTCTCTGCCTAAGGGCTGTCCTGTGATAACAGAGGTTTGGTAGCCCTAGCACTATTAAAGGTACTTTTTATTGGCAAAGTAACATAGATGCTTTTGGCAAGGGGCTATAGGTTGCTTGAAAGTCACCCAAAATGCTGGATTTAGGAGCTCTGTTCTGGAATTCTGAGCCTTCCGTTTCTCTTTTCTTATCTAACTGTCCTGCAGCTGAGCTTACATATGTTTGTCTGGTGCCTGTATTTATCGCTAATCTTTTATGAACCAGTCTAATCAGGCCATCAGAATGAATGGCACTTCTCAAAGAACAGAGAGGCTTAATCTGGTTTTGAAACTCAGGACTGGCTTCCTTTCAGAAACTGTAAGTTGAGGTCTTTTTTTTTTTGTTTTTAAGTTTAGGTGATGGACTTCTAGGCAGCAAAAGCTCTGCTCTTAGGAGGAAGTGGAATAACGCTCATTTGTCAGATTCGGGGGAATTGCTCTTGAATGCTCTGTATGTTGTAGTTCCTTCCGTTTGCTCTAATCCCCTTGTGCCTTGTCAGAGTGCACTGCAGCTCGGAGCTTTCTAGCCCAAGCCTGGCCTAGAGCTCGCTAGAGAATATCATGTGGCCCTATGCTGCTTCTGCATTTTGTTTTTATTGCATTAACACTGAAAATCATCTCTGACTACAAGCCTGGAAGTGGCGTTTTTATGCCTAAGCAAACACTTCTGTATGTTGTTTTAAAGGATTCACTTAGCAGGAATGAAAATAGTCCGGACATCACCTCTCCTTGGACGCTACCGCGTGATGGACTACAGAGAAGAGACAGAGATCCAAGAGCCTTGGAAGAGGTACCTGGTGGGGCTGGGGACTACTCTGGGCCTTGTGGCAGGTTGGCTGTTGCTGTCACCTTCCCCAGCACAGGCTAAGTATGCCTCATGTCACTGCTGCTTTTTCTGCTTTAGGGAGGCTATTTAAAAGCAGCCCCCAGTCAGTTTCAACTGAGTCATTCGGCTCCCGTCTTGACATTTGAGGGGTTTCTCCTGGTTTCCTACTTTTTCTTCCTATTGTGAAGGATGCATGCCAGCTAGGAAGCTAACACATCAGATTTAAATGTGAAATTATTCAGGAAGTAAAACTTAATGAAAAAAATACTGCCTGTCTTGTAAATAGGGAGACTTCAGTTTGAAGAGGCACTGTGTTACAAGTTCCCAATAATAAAGGCTTGCTCTTCAATCTTGTGTGGAGTTACAAAGTGCCATTAAAATAGTGGAAAGCAATATTCTAGTTTGAAGGCATGAGAAAGGTGCTATGAGAGACTTTATCAAAGACTGTTTTATATAGAAGAGCTGGAGGAGGGTGTTGGGTCAAGTGTGGTGGAGGCTTCTCATACCGACAGCACAGATTTCTCTTTATCATCTCAAAATCTGGTTTCCATAACAACCCTGTCAAAAACCTACCTACAGCAGCCTATGTACACCGTGGCTGCAAACTTCTGCGTTGCACTCCCAGGTCTCTCTAAGCTGCTGACAGCTTCTTGGCTTTTGGAGACTGTAGCTGCCACCTCGCTGGTCTCCCTCTCTGATCAGGGTCCAGTCCGAACTGTGCTCCTTTTTCAGAATACTCAGTCTGAACTTACTCTAATCTGTTTAGTATGTATAGTGGGAAGAATTGTCTCAGGGCTCTTCTGCCCTCTGGAAGACTTTCTTCTGCAGCTTCAGCTGCAAATGTTACCTTCTTTCTTCTCTCTAACTGCAGATATTCTTCCTCCCTCAGGCCTCCTTCCCGACACAACACCAGAAAAACATGGAAAGCTGATGGAATGAATACATTACAGTTCAGGCTCCTTTCCAGGACTAAGCATCCTCTTTATACAAAGATCACTGTGGACATTGGATATGTTCCACCATTTTCTTAAGAGACTGAAGACAAACGCAGAGGTTGGATGCCACACGGGCATTCAGCCAATACCTCCCGTCTTCCTGTGGAGTCTGCCCCACCTGAGATTAACCCTTTTGCTTTTCACTTTTCTTCAAACTGTTTCAGATTTAGAAGAGGCTCCAGGAACAGGGTATGACGGCCACTAAAGAGTCTGTGGCTTACTGTAAAAATTGTCCAAGTCACTGTAAAACTGACTCCTGAGCCATGTCTGTGCGACAGTAAGCTGATCCAAGCTTTCTGGAACCTCTGTTCAGTAGCTGGATAGCTGTGTCCTGCTTTGTACTTATGTGTTAACTGGGATGCAAGCCATTCTGTCGGACTGGCCTCTGACGTGCTGTATTTTGAGAAGGTGTTGAAGCCAGTTACACTTCTATAAATATCTTCTGTGAATTTGAGTAAAATAAATTGAGTTGTGTGTTTGGCTTAAGAGTTTTATAAAATACTGAATAAAAGTGTAATAAAAGCAAAAGTTGCCCTGAAACCAGACAAACCAGAGTTTAAATTCCTGATTGTTTTTTTTTCTGACTCGAACCACTGTTTAAATGATTGTATTGTAGCTGCAAGTAATGCAGTCTGAACGGGACCTGAGGCTGTCACCTAGTCTAACCTGCTCAGAGCAGGGAAATTAATCTACTACTACAGCTGTAGCTCAAACATTTAAGTATCATTCAAGGTTGAGCTGTCTTCAAGATAAAATACTTCTGAGAAATTAAATACTAGTTTTTCCTTTAAGTCAAACATGTCAACAGTGGAGCTGTGACCCTGGCAGGAATGCATTTGTACTTACCTGACTGTGAGACTGACACAGCCTGCCCAAACCCTTGCCCTTGCTGTAAACTTTCTTTCTCTGCCAACTCAGTCTGTAGCACTTTCCTTCATCATTGAAAAGCTGCATCTGTGCCACTATACCTACAAACATTTAGTTTCAGTCTTCTCCACAACTGGAATAATATCCTAAAAGAAACTCTCCCAAGCCTGGCTTCACATCAACATGTAAAGACAGTTAAATACAACACAGTAAGTCAGGTGCTCTGATCAAGGTTTCTGCACAAATCCTGCAGCACAGTGGAAGAGCTGGTTATCCACAGCCTTTCACCTGTTTCTTAAGCAAGACTCAGAGATGATAATGGCCTGAGTGTGTATACAAATACACACTCTGCTAATAGTGTGGCACAAAGCATTAAAATATGTGGAGAGGAGTTTCTCCCCATCCAACACAGCTGGCCACTGCCTTTCCTTCCCGATCCCTGGAGCATAACAGGGATCCGGCTGCAGAATGAGACTGATCACTGCCAAGGGACACGTCAGCAGTCCCTCAGCAGGGGACACTGTAGTGTGAAGGACGAGACACTCTGGAGTTCAGTGGACTGCATTTATTGAGAAAATTTTAACACCTCTTTACCCATTACCATTGCTGCCCTTCCATCACACATAAGCAGTTTTTCCTTAGACTAGAAAAAATTAACTTTTCTCATCATGTTTTTAGTTCTTGCAGAATTATTGTGCTTTTAACAAGACCACAAATAACTTTAGAAATAGTTGCAAAACCAAATTTTTTTCATGGACTTGGTTCAAGTCCTTCCACTGGACCAGCCCAAACAAGGACACTTTTTCCAATGCCCCAGCAAAAAGTGCATAGAAGAACACAAGGACCTGTCCCCTTGGGTCAGTCTGTAACTCCAGTCCTCACAAAAGGAAACTCTCAACCACTCAATGAGATGCTGTGAAGGAACACTTTACTTTCTCCTGTGCTACTGAAGGACTCTTCCAAGCAGGTGCTGGAAGTCATCTGCTCTAACAGCAGCCTCTAAGGAGATCTGTTGCCATTACCTATAACCTGGCAGGTGCAGGGCCCTATGAGACCTTGGGCTGCACACTGAAGTCCACAGTGATGTTGATGTACAGCGGGTTGTGTTCCACAGAGAGCAGTTTATAGGAACAGGAATTCAGCCCATCTGTCTTCCATGTTCTAGAGACCTGACGGAGAAGCTTCATCCTGAGGGCAAAGAGGAGAAAAAATCTTCACTGACATGCAAGGGAGAGGAGTTTTGAGCTCTTTCCCAATAGTAGTAAATTTGGAAGCAAAGCTATGGCCATTTTCTATCTACTGGGAATGCAAAGTCCTGTTTTTCCTGTCTTCAGCACAATCACCTATGGGGAGAAAAATCCTTTGGCCCAATCTCTCAAATTATGCTTAAATCATACCTATGTAACTGCAATTTTGGAAGTTTCTAGGGAACACCATCCAGTCAGTTCTAGGAAGATCTCATATACAGAGAACAGCTGCCAGCTGTGAACAGTGTTGTCACAAGGGTGTCCCCCAGAGCCTCTGGGTACCACAAAACGCCTATCTGGCCTAGAGCAAAGAACGTGGCCCCCAGGTGCCTGGCTCAGCCACAGACCAAGACAATGCGAGGTAGAAACCTGTTCTTGACCCACCTCTCTCGATTCTCCTCATTACCGTGGTCGCGGTTGTGGAAGATCATCGTGTACCTGGCCACATCAGCAGGCGGCCTCACCACTTTCATCTTCTGCATCTCAACTCTGCAAGAAGCAATAAGAAGTGTTGTGAGGAAGACAACACCTATAAACCAGCTGTTAATGAAGAAAACCCAACAACTGGAGACTTCATCTCTTGTAAATGCTGTGGAAGCAAATACAGAGAGTTGTAAAACCTCATCTGCATCTCTTCCACAACCCATTTTGCCAGAGAAATGAGGCTCAGAGTTGCGTTTCTGGAGAACAGGTTGGCGGGGGGGGAGGGAGGTGTTGTGACAGATACACTTTTCTTTTGAATAGAAGCAGGTAGCTACTACAGTAGAGATGTAGAGCTTTAAGCACATTATACAACAGAGTACATTTATATCAGTACTGACTGGACTACTCTGTACTGCCGTGTAGCAAGTCTCCACATGTTCTGGAACAAGTTCATCTCAACCGCCAAAATAAAACCCCTATACTTGATAGTTCTCCACTTAAAAAAAGGGGAAAAAAAACCCAGCTAGTTTTCTTTTTTAATAGCTGGCAG
Source organism: Cnemophilus loriae (assembly GCA_013397755.1). Classification (NCBI taxonomy): domain Eukaryota; kingdom Metazoa; phylum Chordata; class Aves; order Passeriformes; family Corvidae; genus Cnemophilus; species Cnemophilus loriae. The sequence continues at coordinate 2,599,139 of VZTF01000391.1, forward strand.
ACGGCTGCAAAACTTTTATTTGTTCACATGAAGAAAATTTGTCTGAGAACAGTGCCAGAAGCACTGAGCCCTATGCACGGATTTAAGTGTCTGACAACAGGCAGTTGGTTGGAGCTTTTGACCTTACACACATCTGTGGGGCACAACTTTGCTCTGACGGATGAGAAAGGAAATAAACTTTATGACAAGGAAATTAAGGTATAGTCCACCTCTTTGCTAGTCACTCATCAGAAAGAAAAGAAAGAAAAATAGGAAACCAAGATTTGAAAAAAACTGAGCCCCTTACAGATTTCCATGACTTTGCAGCAGTAAATTATCAAACAACAAATGATCTGAAGAATCTCGTTGTGATACACGCCTTAGGAGAGAGCCCAAAAGAGACCATCGCGTTTGTTCCAGAGGCAGAACAGTAGAATGTGAGAGTCCCTGGCCCTGAATTCTGAGGGCACCGAAGGGATGCTGCCATCTGCTGACTTCCCTCGGGAAGGCTCCAAGGACCTCTGCACAACCCACCAGACAGCAAGCTTGCCCTTAACCTACCCCTGCAAACTCGGTCACCAGACCAGCCCAAGGCCCGGCAAGAGGAAAGGCACAAGCCAAATCCAGTTGCAGAGCACACACTGGGTCATGACTTGGTTTCCCCACCAACGCCTCAAGAGCTGCAAAGTTAGGAAGGGCCACACACAAGCATTACTTTTGTTTCCAATCTCTTGCAAACATCACAGAGACCCTCAGTAAATCCTGCTGTCCTGCTGCACTGCTGCTTCTCCACTGCCCACGGGAACATCTGAAAGAACTATCACCCACGGGAAGCCAGGGAGTAAGAAGGCACCAAGCCACCCCCTACACTATAAAAGTCAGCTCCCAGGAGGTCACAGAGAAGTTGGTGTGTCTAGGCAGAAGTAAGAAGGAAAAAAATAGCTGTGGTTAAGGGACAGAAATCCATGCATCCAGCAGACCTTTTAGATTTCTTGAGATACAGCTGACCAATCTGCTGAACTGACACCGAGAAACACTTTAATTTGGAAGTTCCCAACTTTTAACACACTTGATCCCCTGTATGTTTATATAACATCCCTGGGGATATAAATTTTATGTCCCCAAAATGTTTGTTTGCATATTTAAGCAACTGAAAAGGATAACAACTTAAAAATGACGGAGTATAAACCAAGTTACAAACTGCTAGGCTCTGCCAACAGAGCTTGTGGAGTTGTGGGTTCTTATCTGTTGTTTGCTTGTGGCTTTTTCTCCATTTACTAACAGCAATGCAGGATTAGAGGTTTATTACTAGGCGAAGGGCAAAAGATCAACATAAAAGTTTGGTTGAGTTCTTTGTCCCATTAAACCTCTCCAGCCAACAGGTTTCTCTTACTTTGACAGGCACAGCTGCAAAATGAGTTTTCATAAGAGCAAAAGCCATATGCATACATATGTAGCCTTTCTAAAATTCAAGTTATTTGCTATCTTCACTATAATCAACACCACACAAATACAAACTAAGCCCTACTTGGAGTAAATCCAGTAGTCAATGAATGCAAAACACCCAGTCCCTCCCATACTCTTGCAAAGTACTGGAACTCAATACATTTGTGTATCTCAGGCAAACCTCACTCCAGACTTCAATCATAATCACTTTCCAAGCGAGAATACAAATGCTGTGTGTCTGAGACAAAACCAAACCAAACCAACCAAATAACTTAACCCACACCCAGCCAACAGTGCTGTGAGGAAGAAGACTAGGCATTGGACATACCTAACCCTTGCAAAGAGGAAACTGCTCACAGAACTGAATCTTGCACTTCACATCTCCACTTCAATACTGTTCGATTCTGTTTTGAATGAAAGCCCCTGGAGTGTTGTGCTCTTGGAGGCTTGGTGTGAAGTTGGGCCAATTTTAATTGTTTTTTTAAAAAATGAATTCCTCATTGTTTACCTGATTCGAAGGTCATCATCTTCTCCACCCCAACCCCAGTAGTTATTGGAGAATCCATTCACTTTGGAAAACTGATCTCTTGTAAGAGCAGTTACACCTCCAAAATATCCCCGGTACCGTAACCTACAGGTACGAGAAGAGAGAATGAAGAATTAAAAGTCAAGTTCTATCAACAATGAAAACATCATCCTGATGTTTCAGATCTAGACTTGTCTTTCACAGAGTTAAGGGTGCACAAATCCTTAAAAGCTGGTCCTGTTCTCTTCCTCTTTTCACAAAAAGATGATGATTTACTTCAGGCCAGAAAAAATTGCCTCTCCAACTGAGAGAACAGAGTCTTATTCAGAAGCTTCCCTCTCTTTACACAATTCCCCTTGCCAGCCTAGCAGGTACTTCATTTCATGGAGACTGAGGTATAGTAAAGCAACAAAGCTATGTACTAATGTAGTGGAAGCTTTGCAATAGCAACAGTGAGCCATTGATTATCTTAGAGCTGAATCTGAAAAACTTGGAAAGAAATCAGCTCACAGCAAGGAGACATGTGCTACTGGATATTGCAATAACAATTCCAAGGTAAGGTACAGTGCAAGTTACTTAGTAACAATGTAATGGAGCTCAGCTCTAAAGGAGATTAATTTCTAACTTTTACCTTCCTTGTCCTGAAAAATGCCTCTGCTTTAAAAAGATGTTTACATACCATGTTTATTTATCTTCTTAGGCCATTCTGCTAACTGCTTTTTTTGATGCCCTCCTCTGTCGTGACCCTTAAGGTAACATTACAACACAGCCTCTACTACCTTGCCCCAGCCCATTCAGAGGTGATGGGCACATAGCTGCAGATTGCATTTTGATTTGTACATGTATGTGAATCTAAACAGATGAACAAATTGCCAGGGCTAGAAAGTCCTCATTATGGCATTTGACATGCCAGACAATGCTTATTATTATTTTTGGTTTACCATGAATATAATTTAAAAAACAGCAAAGGAGAAAAAAACCAACGCAAGACCCTCAACACAACCTCCCTCAAGACTATTTTTCCTGGCTGATTTTTGCTCACAGCATCACAGAGGAATTGTGACGGTCAAAGGGGCCCCTGGAGGTCACATAACCCAACCCCTCTGCACAGAGCAGGGTCTACTAGAGCAACTTGCTGAGGAACATGTTCAGTCAGATTCTGAGCATCTCCAAGGATGGAGACCCCATAACTTCTCTGGATAGCATGTTCTAGTATTTGACCACCCTCACAGTAGAACAGCTTTTTAATATGTTTAAGTGGAATTTCCTGTGTTTCAGTTTGTACCCATTACCTCTTGCCTTTCACAGTGAAGGGTCTGGCTCCACAGTCTCTACTCCCTTCCATCAGGTATGTATACACATTTCCAAGATCTCCCTCTGCCTTCTCTCCGCTAAACAGTCCCAGCACTCTCAGCCTCCCTCACATGTCAGATGCTGCAATCCCTAAATCATCTTCTCAGGCTCTCCTCTGGACTTGCTCCAGTATGTCCCAGAACTGGACACAGCACTGCAGGTATCACCTTCATGGTGCTGAGAAGGGAACAATCACCTCCCTCAACCTGCTGACAACTCCCCCGCTAAGGCAGCCCAAGATGCCACTGGTTTTTGTCACAAGGGCACATGGCCGGCCCAGATCCTTTCCGGTAAAGCTGCTTTCCAGACAGTTGGCCTCCAGCAGCTACTGGTGCACAGAGTTATTTCTCTCCAGGTGCAGGACCCTGCATTTCCCTTTGTTGAACTGTTTTTTTCAGATTCCTGCTGGCCACATTCTCCAGCCTGACAAAGGCCCTGCTACATAAACCAGCCCTGTGAGATTTCTGTCCTCTGACAACCTGCTGAAGGTGCAATCTCCCCCATCATCCAGGTTACTGATGAAGATACTAACAAGTACCAGCCCCAGTATCAAACTCTGGTGTAAACCACTAGTGACTGGCCTCCAGCTGGACTTTGCTCTACTGATCAGAACCCTTTAAGCCCAGCAGTTCTGGCAGTTTTAGCCCATCTCACTGTCCACTTATCAGTCCATACTTTTTGTCAGTGGGGCCATTATGGGAGACAGTGTTAAAAGCCTTCCTAAGATAACCATTATCCAGTACTACATCCTCATCCAAGCCAGTCAAATCAGAGAAGGCTATCAGGTTGGTCAGGCATGACTTGTGAACAGATTTGTTCTCTCCCCTTTATCTCCTCTCCTGGAGGAGATAAGCCACAAGGCAGAGGAGGTTCCATCAAGTTTTAATTATACATTACTGCCTTGAGACTTCTGCTATGGAAGCACCAGAGAAATGCAGTAAACAAAGGGAATGAACAGCAAGGAGGTCCCATAAACAGGAACAGCAGGGCAGAGCCCTCCCAAGCCGTGCTTTCAGGACAGTCACTTGCAGGACCACATCCCGTTCCAGCAGCCTGACAGTTTGGGAACTGACTGCCCATGCACACATCCATAGACACATCCCACTGCTTGCTCATTTACCCCATCATTCCCCTACACCACTGCAGAGGCAGACACCAAAGGAGCCAGAGCTGGGGTGCATTGGGAAGAGTGGGGCCAGCAGGTCAAGGGGATTCTCCCCCTCTACTCAGCCCTAGAAAGGCCACATCTGGAGTGCTGTCTTCAGTTCTGGTCAGTTCAAGAAAGACAAGGAACTGCTGGAGAGGGTCCTGCAGAGACCACAAAGATGATGAGGGGTCCAGAGCATCTCTCTTATGGGAAGAGGCTGTCGGAGCTGTGCCTGTTTAGTCTGGAGAAGAGAAGACTAAGAGGGGATTTCATCAATGCAAATAAATATCTCCAAGGTGGGTGCCAAGGGGATGGTGCCAGACCCTTGAGTGGTTTCCACTGACAGGATGAAGAGCAATGGCCATACACTAAAACACAGAAAGGTCCACCTCAATATGAGGAAGAACTTCTTTCCATGGAGGGTGGCAGAGCACTGGCACAGGCTGCCCAGGGAGGTTGTGGAGTCTCCCTCTCTGGAGACATTCCAAACCAACCTAAACAAGTTCCTGTGTCACCTGCTCCAGGTGACCCTGCCTTGGCAGGGGGGTTGGACTGGATGATCCCCAGGGTCCCTTCCAATCCCATCCATTCTGTGATCCTGTAACCAGGACAGTGCTGCCCACCCAACCCTCCTCGGGCAGTGCAGAACTGGCAGGGCCCAGGCATATCTTGCTCCCAGCTGACATCACCTGCAAAAATGCATCTCTGTAACAACTCCTGTAACCACCCCTTCCCTGAGGACAAGAGGACATCAGCTCCTTCGGAATTTTTAAAATTGGACTGAAGAATATGTACAATAGGAATGGTCAGGAGGAAAAGATGTTGTGCTGGTCTCAAGGAAAAACATTAATTAAAATAAAAGAGCTTTCCCAACCTTACCTTCAAAGCTTTAATGTATAAGTCTTTTGTCTAAAAGAAGCTAAAATGGAGCTGTAGTTTCTGTAGCTAAAGATAAGGGACTGGATCTCCAAAGGAACATGGCCACTAAGATTACTGCACACTGCATCACAATAAAATATAGTCCCCTGGAAAAAAAGTAATTCCCCCCCACCTCACACCAGGAAACCAAAAGAAACCCCAAAACCAAAAAACAGACAAACAAAAAACACCACCTCCCCCAAAAACACCCCGAAACCAAACCAAAACGAAAAAAGTTCCCACAAAACACAAACCAACCCACACTCCTGCCCTGGACATTTTGTGTTAATACAGAACATGGATGAGTTCAGTTTTCTCTACTTCATCTGAGCAACATGTCTCAGTATGCTCACCTCAGCTGCAGCACAACACTGAGGTCACCCAGCTGGGATTCCAACCTGTGGTATCAGCTCAGTTCAAGTATCATTCTTGAGTTCAGAATGTGAATTCCTTCAGACATGCCTTAGAAGCAGAGCATTATTATCGCCACTTCATGGATGCGTAAACACAGGCAGTGACACAGAAAAAGTATTACTCAAATTCAAGCCACTAGTATCCCAGTGGAATACTCTGCAAGGTTCTCCAAGTGCTCCAAAAGCCTGTCACAAGCCTAGTATGTATGTACTTGTTCCAGTTTTCACCGAACGACTGGAAAGTGAATATTATTCTGTGTAAGTATTGGCACATCCCACCTCTTTCTCATATATTTAACAAAGGAAACGCAGAAGCAAAGCAGAGCTTTACTTCCAAGTACTTTGAGATCAGCTTTTGAAAAGCCCACTTCTAATCAATATTTAGAGTGACGTGACACGAAGTGAACCTTGAAAGAAACAAGTTCAATGAAAACACTTTTAGTCATTAAATTCACCAAGCTCAGGAGCCTTTTCTCTCTGAGGGGGACTGAACCTGACTTTTCCCTTTAAACTATTTATATCACATGAGCACTTAGGGGACTAATTTAAAAATCAGAATGGTCCTCTGTTATACACTGTTCAGTCAAATAATTAAAGGACAGCCCTATCCCTTGGCAAATTCCCACACTTGAGCTCTCAGTATCACACACTACTTCTTCAACAGCAGAAGTAAGTGTAAGTTCTGTTATAGTAAGATCACACCCTCAAATCCCAAGATCAGGAAACTGCAAATGTGTATCTAGCTTTGACAAAAGGTCTCTGCACAACCTCTGGCACATTGCTTTCCTCTCGAAACACCCCTTAATTCAACCTCAGAAACCAGAATAATGACAATGATCATTTGTACAAGTGACCACGGGGCTGACTGCAGAGGTGTCTGTCCAGTTCTGTACTCCGGAGAGGTGAAGTGTTACCACCAGAAACCTGGTGTCAGGAGGAAGGGTAGATACCAGCATACAGCTCCATCAGAAGAGGAACATTATCAGTAACATGGCATTTCCCTGTTGGTATTCTTTCCATATTGCTGGTTTCCTACCTGTATCCAGTATTGTTCCTGCCAACTACAAGGTGCTTTGGTTGTGTGTCACACATGTAAATGTTAAAGTCATTTTCCGGCACCAGATCCACATCATGGAAAATGAAACAGTCCCAGTTTGCTTCTTTTAGGGCCTCTAGGTAGCCTACATTCAGCAGTTTAGCTCGATTAAATTTGGTGTTGCCAGCCTGTGGAAGAGAATGGAAAAAAACAACTCTGAAGAAGGTGCCATAGCTTTTGAACCAGCCTGCCCCCAGTCCTGAAGTTACCACCAGGCTCCACAGCAGAAGAGGCATCGGTACAGTCTAGAAACTGGTGTTCCATACAACTGTGTCAGTAAGGCTTATGGAAATTCTTCTTAAAAAAAGCAAAAGCAAACCAAACCAAACCTCCATGTTAATCCCATGCTAATTAGTCTCTAGATGTCAGAGTCCTTGCCACAAATGATTTGTGCTTGTCCCCTCGGCTTGGAGGATAGCAATGCTAAAAGAGTTCCCTGTATTTCCTCAGCTCACACACAGGTGGCAGAGTGGGTAGTGAAAAGCAGGTCTCTTCATTTTTACCTCCTACTCCTACCTGATTATGCTGTTGCATGGGGCCTGCTCCGAGCACAGATCTTCACTTTCTTTTTATTAGTCTTCATCATTTGCTTTTGCTATAAGTTAGTTAGTATTCAATTTTCAAAAATCTAGTTTTTCACCTCTGAGGTATAGGCACATCCACACACACCTGGCAGTTTTGTAAGCTTATTTTCATTTTTTACCTGGCTGCACACCTGTACCAGTCTGCAGAAGGCTTTCTGCTCTAGAGGACAAAGTAAGGCTTTGCCTCAAGTTCCCACTTGGCAACCATAGGGCCAACGCCTGCCCTCCCAGAAACAGACAGGACAGTCATTTTCCAGAGCAAGAAACCCGTGTACTTGAAAGAATAATAATAATAATTAATAAAAAAAATCAAGAGAAACTACTTGGAATTCTAGCAAATCTTCTAGAAAGTGTCTGGACGGAAAAAGGCTCCATGGAAAATGAGAAAGAAGCTGGCCTCCCCAGGCTGAGAGAAGGTGAGCTGTAGGGAAAAGCTGTTGTATACAAAGCATGTTTCATTGTTCTAAAAAGTAACACTTTGCTCTAAAGCAGGATTTGTTCACCATCACTAAAACAACCATCTGCTCCTGAACGAAGAAGATTTATGGGATTTATGACTCCATACCTGCAGTCTGAAAAATACAATACAGTGCCCATTCTGAGAAATTACGAGATGGATAATCAATTGCATCCATTCTCTGGAGAGAAATTTTCCAGTAAAAAATTTAGATACAATTCACACAAAATCAGGATGTCAAATTTCTGAGTGGGGTTTTTTTGTGTGTTTTGTTTTTCTTAAAATATCCCATATATAAAAATACCTATGAGACAGTCTCCTCCTGAAGATGGAAACATAGGTTATTGAGTGAACAGAATAAATGAGATGTCTGGTAAGGTACATTTGGAGAACATCACTTGTGCTGAGTATCAAACCCAGCTTAGTTCAGGAGCAGCCTCTTCCATCTGCTGAAGTTCTGTTTTCCTCATCAGCACAAGCAGCCCCGGGAGCTAAATGCCAGCTGACACTGCTTTCCAGGAAGGGCAGTTTTCCATGTCAGTTTTCCATTTGTTCATTGTTTCATGAACAAATAGCAAAACGTACTCATCTTTTATTGAGGACAGAATTGTCTCCCTTTGTTTCTGTGGAAGAACACTGATCACAAGACAAACTTATGTTGGGAAAGAAATTACTCACCCTTTAGGGATTACAAACTCACATTGTTTTGAATGCAGCACTCATGTATGGACACACTGAGAGAAGCATGACTTTGGAGATGTTAAAAGTATCCCGTAAAGAAGAATTCTGGAGTAAGCCCCTCAGTGGCTCACAGACAAAAAATACAAAAGGCCCATTTAATCTACCTCCAAAGCAGACTGTATTTTAACAGTTGAATCTTGTTTGTCTTTCCTCAGAAGAGACTTAAAACAACTAATGACATCACAAATTGAGAGCGAAAATGGATTTGCCCCAGAAGAGTTTTGTCAGACCCACCTTCCAGTCTTTGGGCATGCCTATCTACATGGAAAAGCTATGGGAAAGCTTCCAGTCTTCCAAGCACAATCTCTGATAGAACACGTTCAGACTTGACACAGCTGCTCTCATCAGACAAAACTTCCATACTTCTGTGTTACTTTTTGCTAACATGACAACAGCAGTTCTCCACTTCACATATTTCAGTAAATTAAAAAGACATGCCCATTCTCCCAATAATTTATTCCTAGCCACTGCTTCCTGCTAGAATGAGCCAGTAGATGTATGATTATAGTATATATTAATGCAGGAAAAAAAAAAGCCCTCAGTTTCTCCACTCTACAGGCCACATGATGACTCTAAACTGCTGTGTCGGCTGAACCAACAGTTGTGGTGGCCGGGGCGCCAGAAAGCCCAGGTACAGAGGTGACCTGCTGGTGGGCAGGCCCCAAAGTGCAAGACTCCCCTTTTACTTCAGTGAGAAAGGCCTCTCCCATTGACCCTGTGGAGATTCGGTCTGTCTGACTGGCCAACAGACAGACGCCCCTTGTATCCCTGAAGAGGATGTAATCCCCACTCCGCCCCCTCCTTATCCCCATTGGTTGTTCTTGTATTATCTCACCTCCCTCCTGCATCCCTTTATAAGGCTATCCCAAACAGAAGTGTGCCCCTTCTGCTGCTTTGCCTCGTCCTTCCCCCTCTGCCCCCTTGCTGCCCTGGTCCCTCGGTCCCTTCCCCCCTTGCCTCGCCCTTTCCCCTGCTCCCTTGCCTCCTTGGATTGCATCGAAACAGATAAGTAATAAACTTTGGTGCTCCAGCAAGGGACGCCTCTGACTCTTTGCCTCTAGTGACGCTTGAGCTGGCCAGCTCAGTGAGAGTGGCTGCGTGTCTCCACCACGCTGGTGAGAGAGCTGATCTGCGAGGTGCCAAGAAGCACCGCCAGGGGTTCCTTAGCCAAAGGTTCCCTTTGGGATAAGCAGCAGTTCCTCCACCAACACCCCACACAGCGATACTAAACAATGAAAGAACAGTTCATTCCAAGTAAAAATATGATGCCACGACTTTTATTGCTGGTCTGCTGAGACATTCAGCTGAGCAAAAGTGTAAGAGTGTAAGCTTTCCTGTAGAAAGCACTGCCTCATACTGATTAATTGACTCTAGGCTCTTTAATCAGGAGGGAAGAGAAACTGTAATAATTTATCACCTTTTCCTTCTGCTGTCTCAAATGACTTTTTGGAGCCAAAGCAGAACATATAAGTAAACAACAGTAAAAGAAAGCAAACACAACAGAAGATCAAGAAAAAGACAACATATTACGAAAGTGCAATACATAACGCTTTTAGCACATGCAAGTAGAACATAAGCACCTTGATGAAAGACAGTGTGGCACAGGTCTGCTTAAGTTTTAGCCACTGAAACAACATTGCTAGAAAGAATGCAAATGAAGAAATTAATAAATCTTTGAGGAACCAAGTACTCTTCCATGACGACTACTTCTCACCGCTCTTGCTGGGCAAATAAAGCAGCTACGAGCAGCAGCTGTCATGTTTAGTTTGAGAAGGCAGAAGTAAAACCACATGATACACACGACTTACTAAGCACAAGAGCCTGATGGGAGAGAGGGGCTAGACACAAACTGGGGCCTTCTATCCAAACGACTCCAAATGTGAAGACAGAACAGGCCACCCTAGTTACATGTGTGGATACTGCAAGAGAAGTGAGTTCCATTAGCAGTGCAAAAGATGCTTACCTTGAATGCTAACTCAGAAACACCAATTTACTTAGACTGAGAAATAAACACCAGTTAAAGACACTGCCAACACTCCCCAGCCCTGAGATCCAGGAGTGCCACCAGCAGTGGCTGCAGGCACTATTGCACCCCTCAGCAAGCAGAATTGCTGGAAGCAGGCTTGGAGGACTGATGTCAGACAGCAGAGGCAGCAGATGCCTCTCCTCAGGCTGAAGGGCACAGCCATCACCCTCACCCAAACACCTCTGCACAGCTGCCTCACCTGGTGAATGACGTAGATGCCATAATCCAGCTGCTGCCTTTGCAGGAAGGGGTGGAGGTGCTGCAGGAGGTACAGCAGATGCTTCTCCCGGTTGCGGTGCGGGATGAGGATGGCCACGTGCTGCAGGGCTGAGCACTCCAGAGGGTGGTACCGGCCCTTGGCTACCTGAGGGTTCTCCTTCTGCACTTCTTCCAGTGTAACTGATGGTTTGAAGGAGAGTTTGCTGGCACCTCCTGTAAGAGAAGCACAAAAAGCTTTCCTGAGTCGCTTCAGGGTGTGGCTGGTCCAGTCACTTAATGAGGCACTCTGTAACCAGTGTAAGAAACCCAGGTTCAAGCCCCAGTTGGTTTCCCTGCCCTTCCAAGAGAAAAGTAGTAGTACAAGGATCTTATGCAGGCAGTGGAAGGAGAAGGTGTCAAGCATGTAGTCGCTTAAACTGATTATGAAGTAGTGGCAATAAAATAAAATTTTTTTAAAAAAAACCCAAGAGAAGTTCTAAGCTACTGCAGAAGGAGTGGCCAGAAATGACTGCCAGGGCAAAGCAGAGGAGAAGAAAGTGGAAAGAGACATAGGATTGTGGCTGTAGGAAGTCATCGCCACCTAAAGCACAAAAAAGAGCATGACAGGCTTAAGGCTATAAATTACTGAGATAAAACATACCAAGGCTTTCTGTAGCTAAATGAAATTTGCATCCCTTCTCTTGCACTGAGCTATCATCCCAGATCCTCTGGACTCAGCAAGCCCATGAAAAAGTATGATACAGGCAACTGTGATGGCTACAGCCATGCTACATTTACTTAATCAACTATGCCTTGGGGTCAGGGTGAGGATGTGCAGAGAGATAGAAGTTTTTTAGACTACATCAAGGAAGAAGGAAGAATCCAGCTTCCCAAACAAATCCCTCATCAGGTTCACAATAAGGAAGAGAAAGAAGATAATGACATGATACTGCAAAGCAGGAGCCTGGTGCTGCTAGCAGTACCAAAACAAGAAAAAAGTAGAATAATAAAAATGCCCAAACCAAGAAAACAGTCACCCATTTGAACCTTCATCATAATTAGAGCTAACTCCAACAGAGTTGTGAAGTCCTTCAATTGTCGATACAGAGACACAAAAGTATATTTAATAATGAAAAGGCAAGAAACTGAGGGAAGGTGAAAACACTTGTGATTGAGACAAAAATAATTTAATTTTTAAAAAAGGCAAAAGATGCATGCCTAAGCAAGGGAGAAAGAAAAATTCCTTCATTAATCCCCATTGGCAGGCAGGTGTCTGGCCATGTCCAGGGAAGCAGGGCTTCAGTACATACAGCAGTTGCTGGGAAGACAACAGCTGCTACCATGAACATCCCTCCTTTCTCCTTTCCCCAAGCTTTTACTGCTGAGCATGATGAATGGCACAGTCATAGGGTATGGAATACCCCTGCAGTCAAGCTGGGGTCAGCAGTCCAGGCTGTGTCCACTCCCAGACTCCTGCCCACCCCACTGGATTTTAGGGGGCCAAGACAGACAAAGACAAAGCCTCATCAGAGTGCAAACACCGTTCAGAGTAGCCAAGTTACTGGTGTGTTACCAAAGCTGCTTTATCCGCAAATGCAGAGCGCAGCACCAGCTGCTCTCCCAGCCAGACCCAGCACAGGCTCTCTGTGCCACAAGACACTCCCTCAGGCAGGAGCGCTTCCTGCAGCTGGTTGTGTTGGTTTCACAGGAAAGGTATCCAACTGGAAAACAGCTAGGAAGAAATTCAAGTCAGCAGCACTACAGCAGGTTAACTTGTCAGAAAGGAGAGGAAAACGCCACCACTTACGCAGGTATGGGGACAGAGCTGGGCAGGGACCCTGAAATGACTTCACCATGGGAACATCTGCAGTGGATTCGATCTTCTCTTCCTTCTGACTGTGCTCCAGGCTAGTTGCCTTCCTGAAAAACTCCACCATGCTCTTAACTTTAGGAATTTCTTGTCTGGTGTCTACTAAGTAACTGAATGTGGTCCATAGCACCATCAAAAACAAAGTGACAAGCACCAACACTTTGAACTTATAGAAGAGGTTAAAAACATTCAAGCCCAAGGCCATGGCTTTCCCTGATCCACAAACTGCTTCCTCTGCTCTGATGCCAAGGCAGGTCACTGCATATCCAGTGGGGATGAAACCACAGTTCCCAGTAAGAACGTCACAGTAGGGAAGTAAAGCTGGAGGTATGGAGGGCTGCCACACTTCCTGCAGTTTTGAAATTCATGGAGCCATAGTATTGTTTGCTCTTCAAATGTCACAAAATATTACTTTAACCTGGACCACAAAGAAAGAAAAAAGGAAGGAGAGAATTAGTGTCTACCACCTCCACTGCTACACCTTCACAGACTTCGTGAAAACAGGTTATGACAATACACAAAAGGAACAGCAAGTACGAACAACTGGTCAGAAAACCAAGAAACTGAGCTTTGGTTTTAGTTCAGCCACAAACCAGCTGCATGATTTTATGCAAATCACTTTCCTGTTTTGTTCTTCTCTCTCGATCTTTCTTTTTTTTTTCAGATCAGAAAGTGCAACCACTATCCCATGTTATGTCTGTGTACAGTTCCTGGCAATACATGGGTTCTACTACTTCTGTTCCTACCAAAATTAACAACAGCTGCAAAGCAAGAGATTCTGCTGGCTATGAGTAAAGCCCCACCAAAATGAAAACCACATGAATCTCTGCAGAAATGAACTGTTTTCTTCTGAAAGACAGTATTATTGATGCTATGTTGCTCTGCACTACGCAGTTTGAAACCCACAACACCTGACTGGTATCAGAAATCATTATTCTTTATCTGCTGCCTGTCAGTACCACCTTATGGGTCTTTGTCCAGTATTCCCCTCTCACGCACAGCTGAAGGAGGAAAATCTTCCTGCTTTTTAAGGGAAAGATTCAGTTTTTCAAAACTGTTAGGTCTGTGAGGAGCCAATCCTTTGTTCCATTTCCTGCCTTCTTTCAAGAGCTCCATTTTCATACAGCCTTTCACTGCCATCATACAGTTAGTTACCACTCTAACTCTTTTGGCTGTTATATTCTTGCAGCAGAGAAAGAATGAAATTTTAATAAAAGAGAGCTTTGATATAGAAAACATACAAGAAAACTGCCACCTCTGAGAAGAACAAGGACTGAGGCTAAGTGAAGCAAAGGCAGTGATTAAAGATAATGCACATGACACAGGCTAGATCAAAGAGAAGAAACACAAAAACATGGAAAAGGTTATTTTATATCAGCCTCTACAGTACACGTGAGACCCTGGAGAGATATCACAGGCACAAGGAATACAGTAACTCCATATTTCCACTAGTTTAGGCCGGGTGTCTTCTGGAGAATTTTGCTGATCTATGGGAATGTATGTAGGAGCCTGACCCAGGACTCTCAAGATGAACTCCCAAGCTTTTAGGGTCCACTGAGAAATTACCAGTTGCTGTCCCTCCTGGCAGGCACTTCATGGAATAGCCAACCTGCTCTCCCCATTCACATGCAACACACAGCATTGCTCTAAGGAAGTAAAGAGACTCAAATAAAAATGTCCACCCTCCCCCATCAGTTTATACCCTGCAATAGTTGCATACAGGAAATCAGTGATAAGGTCTATGAATCGTCTGAGAACAGTGTGGACCCCATGGGTAATATCAGCCTGTAATCATTAAATCAAAGACCTTAGAATTTGCTTATCTAAACTCCACCTGCAAGTTTCTATGGAATAATCTAAATTGGTGCCTTTCATGGCCTCTCAGCTACTATGCAGCATTCATCAGGTGAAGCACTTCCCTCAAGGGGTGTAATTTTCTTCAAAACAAACCAAAGGTCTCATGGCACAAAGTGCATGCACAAGGAGGGAATTTCCTTCTCCATGACCCAATCCAACTGCACCCTAGATTAACCCGGGCTGAAAAGGACAACACAGAAGTTAAGGTACTGAACTTAACATGCAGCTAATGACTATCAACACAGCTTCCCACTTTCCCAGAAGTGGACTACAATTTTTAAAAAGAGTTAAAACACTTGCTTACCACTGGAACTCAGATTAGTGCAAATGGGCTGTCCCCCATAAGAAATTCTTTTTTCCATAAATAAAACTAAAAATTAACTATCCATGGGAAAAGACATAAAGAAACATCAGGAGGCAGTCAGCAGTGTAAGTCAGAAGAAGCAGCTCCTGAAATATTTTGTTGTTTTTGTTAAAATATCAGGAAGAGCATGCAGGTGTAAAATTGCTAAGGTACTAGGATGTTAAAATTATGGACATAAACTACAAACTTCCTGCACCAACCTTATTTCTACTCTCCTCCACTCCTATTCCAAATCTCGCACACATGAACTTCCTTTGTCAGTTTTGCAACATTCTATATGTAGTTGCTACTAAAAGTTCACGTTACTTGTCTCTGACAAATATTCACACTATACTACTGTCAGTGTGAATAATTCCCCATAATAACTAAACTCACATCTCCACTGGGTTCTATGGCAGCATCAGAATGCTGCTCTTGCTTAAAATACACTTGAGCCCTTCAATAGGGCAGCATAAATATGCACGCATGATCACAACCATTAGTCACCTTCAGCTCATCGCAACACTCACGCAGAAGGGCAATAATTCGTGTTTCAGAAACCTGCAGTTTGATTTTTTGGTGTTACCTATGGAGAATACAGCATGTATTTCAAAATGCAGATGCACAGGGGTATTTTGGTATTTTAAATAGAAAAATACACATGAATCAATTTGCCCACCAATTTACCTTACATTATTACTTCAGAGGTTAAAAGCTTGCTTGCCTGGCTTTTTTTTCCCCTGAAACACGAGAATGGCATGTGCACAGAAAGAAAAACCTGATTGTACCAACAGAGGAGGAAGAACTGTGCAAGAACTGTGCCCTCATGAATGAAGATGACAGTGAAGAGCTGTCACTTTTACGACTCCTGCGAAAGACTGAGAACTTGGGAACTTAAGAGGACAATAACCGAGAATAAAAGGACAAGCAAGAAGTTAAGCCTCAATAAGAACCTGCCTGTCAGAGAAACAAACCTTGGCCATTGCCCCTCTGGAGGGTGTTGTTACCATTTCATACTAAGGACTCTTCAGCTGAAAAAGTCATCTTTCTCCAGCAAGCCTAAAGTACCTTGGTTGCTAAGTCAGGCAGCTAACCTAGAGTCAAGAAGACCAGAGCTTGGACCTTGTTAAAGAAATAAAACACTTAGGCTCAGGGCCTGCTGCTAAAAAGCCATACTTGGAGATACAGTATAAAAACCAGAGTTATAATACATACATAAAATCATTATTAAGAGAATAGGCTTAATCAAATACTGACTAGAATAGTAATGCAAAATCCACTCCAGCCTTAATAGTCTTGACAGTAACAACTGAGGCAGAAGAGACATTCAGGAGCTGAGTCCTTCCCACGTCCTGAGCAATCAAATCCCCCGTCCCACTGAGCAATGGGCCAACATTTCCCCATCTTCCTTTTGTTCCCTATGTAGTTAATGAAGCACTTCTTTTCATCCTTGATATCCCTGGATTATGGCTGATATATTGGTTGGTGGTGAAAAAACACCACCTAGTCATACATTACAACATGTGCAAACAATAATTCAATATTAAACAAGTATTGAATCAAATCAAATTGAATTTGCTATCAAAAATATGTATCTCAGAAGCTGGAAACATGGTTCCTCTTTCTTCTCTACTTCGTAACTCAGGGTGACTAACCCTCAAACATGGGTGGGAGAACACCTGTGGTCCAACTAAACTCTTCTCATAGCTCTGAAACCTGACTCTAGTAATACGTGACCTTCATAAAAGAGACCAAAGAAACTTTCATAGGGAATGTAAAGTGCAACTTTATTGTGAAAAAAATTCTCAGTGAAGCACAACCAAACCTAGTTTAGAAAGTTACAGCTAGCTAGAAGAGAACAAGCTGGCTTCAGACCACAAGGTCAAAAACACCACATGACCCATTTCAAAATGCATGATAAAAAAAAATTAAACAGAACAAAGCCACAGTTATGCAAATATGGCATTAGTCAAAATTCTAAAATCGATGGAAAGGTGAAAGGTCTCCATCTACACGTAGATATACTTGTATCTAGACAGATAGTGTAACACAATTCTAAATAGTTCCCTGATCATACTGAGGCACAAAAATAGTGCATGTTCTGCCTTTCCCAATATCACATCTGTACCAACAACTGTCCCTGTGCTCTGCAGCTTGTCTGACAACTCAAGTTCTATAGCCTGCTTTGTGCTTTGAATCACATGCCAAACCCTGCTTCCATATTGGAAGGTTCCTGACACTGCTCATAAGAAACTTATCTGCAGGTACCCATCCAGGACACAGAGCTGTATGACTCCTCCAGGAACAGGGGTGTTCAGTTCTCATCCTTGAGCCTGATGGCACAAACATGAAGCCCTAACTCGCCCTTTTCCATCCAGGAAGTCCAAAATAGTAAGCAAAGTTCCAGTATGGACAAGACTTCTTCTGAAGCACACTAGGAAGATCAGAGCCCCATCCATACTCATCCAGGGTTTTCCCAGCAGAAACACACATGCATTGGAGTCTGACACACCGTGCAAGCACAGAATGAGCAAGCAACACATGTACAAGCTGGCTCCCCATGTAAGGGCTGCAGGGTCAACCTGTGCATTTGCCTCCTGATGGAAGCCAGTAGCACTACCAAGCTCAGAAATGCTCAGAAATATGGGACTAAAGGCTGTTCTTTTTCATCAAAGCAGAATTCCTAGGTAGACAAGGTCAGTATCAGCAGGAAGACTGAGAACTGGTAGCCCTGATCTAGGTATTAGTGAAGGAAAGTAACCTTATGAACAAAATTTGATAAGTAACTGGAGTTGACAGAAACTCATTATGTTCCTAACAGTGATTTTTCCCTGATATGTTTTTAGATAAAAACTGTCGTTATGATAATTACGCTAAAGCCTAAATTCATGTGATTACTTATAAAAAAAAGTTATGCTTAACGGTATAAATAATCAGTGAGAACATGATGCCTAAATTTTACTTTTCATATGTTCACATTTAAAACAATTCACCCTATAGGGAACATCTGCAGGACAGCTCCAGAAAGATATTTTCATCTGATGAAGGGAAAATTAAAAATTAGTTTACACAAACCAACTTTCTGACTCTACCTGTTTCACACAGTTGAGTAAGGGCAGATTTCCCACACAGGATTTTCCAGAAGCCCCTGCAAGCTGCTCAAGTTCACGCACAAATTCCAAAGGCAGCAGAACAGGTTCAGCAGCAACGAGCATTTACTTCAGCCTAACTCTAAAAACTGTAATAAGTTCAAGCAGGAAATGAAGCATGAAAGAGTTCCTTGGGACTGCATTTAATCAGCTCTGTACTATGCAGACAATTATTTATTATTTTATCTAGGCCAAAATCAAAAGCAGCAATGGGTTAGCTCCTGGTATATCAGGAAGAATAGCAGTCTTCTTCGTGAAATCCACCTAGAAGGAATTAAAATTTTTCACAACTGGCAAGGTAAAAAGATCACTGTACAGCATCAGCTTTTCTATGCAGGACAGTTCAAGTCTTCAAGTTTTACAGGAGTCTATACCTGCTCCTTTCACAGGCACTTTCTTCTTTTCAACAGATTACTTTCTTAGTAGGGCGTTAAGCCAGTAGCTTTTAACACCTCTTTTACGCAACACTTTCATAATCCTATTACCTCTTCCTATTTAAAACCTGCTAAATGCACTGAGAAATGGTGCTATTTCAAAAGAAAAACAAACAACAAAAAAATTAATCAAATCCTTAAACAAACTCCTTTTCCACATCTCAGAATTTCAAGCCAAATGAAGAAAGCACATTAAACCACTCACTGCTGCTGCCACATCCCTCCTTCCTGTCAAACACTCACTCCAAGAACTTCATAGAGCACTTCACAAGCAGCAGACACTTTTCATCCAGGAAACTCCACACCATAAAGAGACCTCTGTTACCTCTCACAGGCTGCAGGAAAGAATCAGCTCAATATCACAGGATGGGGAAAAAAAAATTAAAAAGGAGAAAGGGAAAAAAAAAAAAGAGCCAACACATCCCACTTTTCCTCAGGCGAAAGAGGCTCCCTGGTGCTGTCCCACATGCCCCTCCCTCAGCTCATGAACCGCCCCCGGATGGCAGCCAGTCTCCCTCCTTTACTCCTGGCACAGCAGAACTAGCACGGAGGCACTCAAGCATACCGGGACAGAAGCAATACTGCTCAGAAATAATTCCCACAACAAACCCTTCCATTAGAAACAAAGGCTCAAGCCTTTGCTCTTAAAAGCAAACCAAAATCTATCAGTGCCCTTTTGGCATCTGCTCCATCTGGAGATTTTAAACATTAGAGATGTCATTCTGCTTACATACATCAAGCTGCCCACCCTCTTGTCCGTATCTGTGGAGAAGTCCCGGTGCTCCCACTACACTCCTCTGTTATCACCCGGACATACCCATTGATGACAGTCCCACCACGGAACAAAGCATCTACTTTATGCAAACAGCCTGGCTCACTGACCTTTTTCATGAAAGGCAAACTCCTAGTACTAGGTTGTCCCTCACTGGTGCTTTTTCTACCACTCTGACCTGCAAAACTCCTCTAGCAACCTCACAGGATCAGCTGGATGGAAACCGAGGTGTCACGTTTTCATCTCACCCATCTGGGGCTCCCTCAGGCTACAAGGGATGCGGCATTGCAATGTCAGCTGTGGTGGCTCAGCTCTTGTACCAGTGAGCGTTTTCCTGCCAACCTCCCTAACTCTCCTCTCGAGCTGCTGTGTATATATGTACGTGCTGACAAACACACTTCCTTCAGTACAGCTGCATCTACGTTAGAGGAATTTATGAGCACACCTGTCTGCTAAGGTGTGGGATTTTCTTGTGCTTCCAGATGGTATACAGACATCTCATAAAGATATGCAAAGGATGAGACCTGAGTAGACACAGGTTATATGGGTAAGGTGGATTGTAGTAAAGGATGGCGGAGAAAGTATAGGTACAGCCTCGTGACAAGTGTTTATCTCTTGTAACTCAAACCTGTTTGAACTCTTTGTCCAGTACATGCATTCCAAACAGGTAGGTATTTCAAGGCTTCCCCAGCAAGTGGCACCTCCTCTGTGCTACAAAGGTCTTACCTATTTTCAGGACTGCACAAGAATTTCGGGCAAAAGCTTCCTCATTTCAGACACTCAGTAGTGCGGAAAAAAGCTTTAGTGCTACCGCATGCTTCAACTGGTCAGTCACAAAGCCAGACCACTCTGGGTCTCAGTTGTCACCATCTCATCTTCCTCTCTGGTCCAGTTCCCAGACTGTAATTTCTCTGCACCAGCACAAACTCTCACAAAAACATGGAGCTAGCTGGATTAGGAAGCAAGCAGTATTTCTAGCAACCTTCTGTAATCCTTTGTCTACGCTTCCCACTGAAAAATGTCAGAAAACCTGATATGACAACCAGCAGAAAAACAGTAGTTCAGCTTTCAGTTGACTGGGAATGGTTATTTTAGGAGAATGATAACAGATATTTCCAGGCAACGACTGGTAACATTCTACAAACTGCCTGGAACCAAGTAATTGTAAAGAGGAAATGTATGAGTTAAAAAGAAACAGACCAAGGTGCACATGTGGGGCCTGATTACAGTAACAGCCACTGCCAGCTAAAATATTCCAGTTATGTCAAGAATATAAAGAGATACACAGATGTGCAAGCTCCACACTCTTTATTACTCGATAACTGCTTGATACTGAAGATAAAAGAGCAGAAGTACTGGCAGCTCCAACTCCCTGAATTACAAACTAAAAAAAAAAAATAAAAGAATACATAACACACCAGGAAATAACTGCCATGGTTTAACCCCAGCTGGCAACTCAACACCACACAGCCACTCCCTCAACTCCCCACCAACAGTGGGATGGGGAAAAGAATCAGAAAAGTAAAAGCGAGAAAACTCACAGGCTGAGATAAAAACAGTTTAATAGGACAGAAAAGGAAGAAAATAATAATTAGAATAACTGTGGCAATAATGATAATTAGAATATACAACAGACATCATGCAATTGCTCGCCAACGCGCAGCCAGACCCTGAGCAGCTGCCCCTGGCCAGCCTACCCGTCAGCGGATACACTGAGCATGATGCCCTTTGGTATGGAATATTCCTTCAGCCATTTTGGGTCAGCTGTTCTGGCTGTGCCCCCTCGCAACTTCTTGTGCCACTCCAGCCTTTTCCCTGGCAGACAGGGGAAACTGGGAAGTCCGTGACTTGGGAAAAGCACTACTCAGCAACAACCAAAACATCCGTGTGTTATCAATGTTATTCTCATACTAAATAAAAAACACACCACTATCCCAGCTGAAACCAGGGCAATAGTCTGGATATTTTAGCTTACACAACTTACTGTCTCCAGGAGTGTGGGCATCACAGAAGAAGCAATTGCAATGATGTAAATGAGGAAAGGCTTGGCATAGAATACAATACAATACAATAAATCCATTTCACAGAAAGAGAACATCACAGCAGAAAAGCACTGAAAGAGGACTTTCCATACATTTTTAATGCAGGACAGACATGCAGGACACTGAACAAAATAGAAGTCTCTCATCATCTTGCATATCTCTAATAGGGACACCATTGTTCTTCCACGCAATGTTACCCCAAAGAGGGAGTGCTATTCCCGTGTTCCAGCCTGCTCTGGTTTATGATCAATAGACTGGACAACTCTCTCCACAGGGCGTTCCCTAACACATTAGACAAATGCAGCAGTCCCTGAGCACTGGTATGTGTGAAGTCCATTGTCCTTTGAATGTGTGTTCCTGATTTTCCAGCTGCTAGACTCTCACTTTACCACTCCTGAACAAAGAGCGGGAGGTAAAGACTCAGAGGTCACTTACCAACTGACAAGGCAGACTCAACTTGGGGAAAATTAATTTGTTGTCAATTAAAAACTGAGTAGGATTGTGAGAGACAAAAAGTACACATCCCCTCTACTCCCTTCTTCCCAGGCTCAACTTCACTCATGCATTCCCACCTCTTCCACTTCTCAATCCACAACACTGCAGGGGGACAAGGAATGCAGGTCACAGAATTAGAGAATCTAAATATTTAGGTTGGAAAAGACCTCTATGATCATCGAGTCCAACTGTTGACCCAGTACTGCCAAGCCCACCACTAAACCATGTCCCTAAGCACCACATCTACAAGTCTTGGAAATAGTTCCAGGAGCAGTGACTCAACCACTTCCCAAGGCAGCCTGCTCCAGGGCTTGACAATCCTCGCCATAAAGAAATGTTTCCCAATATCCAATCTAAACCTCCCCTGGTGCAACTTGAGCCTATTTCCTCTTGTCCTGTTGCTTGTTACTTGGGAGAAGAGACTGACCCTTTCAGATAGTTGTAAAGTGAGGTAAGGTCTCTCCTGAGTCTCCTTTCCTCCAAGCTAAACAGCCCCAGCTACCTCAGCTGCTCCTCACAGGACTTGTGCTCCAGATCTTTCACCAGCTCTGCTGCCCTTGGTCTAGACTTGCTTCAGCACCTCAATGTCTTTCTTGTAGTGAGGGGTCCAGAAACAGACACAAGATTCAAGGTGTGGCCTCATCAGTGCCAAATACACAGGGACAATCCCTGCCCTAATCCTGCTGGGCACACTATTGCTGATCCAGGCCAGGATGCCACAGGCTGCAGCTTCCTTCAAGGCACCTCCTCCTGCTACAACATGGGACTGACTACTGTACACTCAGGTGAGAGAGTTCTCCCCAGCCACAGCAAATGAGCGGGTGCTACTCCAATACTGCAGTACAGTTTTCACTTTCCTGAGGCACAGTGAACTCTGATGCTACGCTAGGAAATGCAATCTAACGTCTCTAGGCCAAGAAACACATTTATGAATGGCCCCTCTTGTTACACAACTACAGCTGAGCCACTGACCTCACTGTAAAACACGGCACTGTCAGCCTGAGCCCAGCCAAAGCGACAGAGTGAGGGATACAGCAAACAGTTCTGGCACAGCCCATTGCACCCTAATGCTTACCACAGAAATATTTTTTAAAGAAATACAGCACTTTTTAAAAACACCTTCCCACCCTAGATGAGGGGAATATCCTGAAAAACCACCTGATAAAACAGATTTCTGTGAACACAGGAACTTCACGTGTAATGGAATGCTCAGATCACGACTCAACTCAGCAATACCCTATCTTTTTCTGGCAGCTGCTGCCTTGCTGGAGTGGCATCAGTCAGTACAGATGACAGATGTCGGAGGCCTTGACACTTTACAAAAACACTTCAACACATTCCTGGTCAAATTCCTCACTCAGCTCTCTCCTGCACAATAAAATAACATCTGAGAAAACCACTATATTACAATATCGCGTATTCTTATTTCGGCTTCACAATACATTTTTTAAATGAAAGTGTCAACCACAGATAGCTAAAGCAACACAGAAGTAGTATAGGCCTGTAGTACAGACCTGTGGCTGCGTAATGCATTTATAATTTTCAAGTTTACAAGTAGCTATGAACAAAGTTGTAAAAAAAAAAAAAAAAAGAGTATTAATGGAGTTGAACATGTATTATGAAAGCATGACTGAGAACAGAATCCGATTATTTGTTTCTCATGAAGGTACTTCAGCATGAGAACTGCACCAAAGGCACTCCAGCTAAAGCTTCCTTAGGCATGAACAGATTTACTTTTTTTTATTATTTTTGCAGTCTTATCCCAGTAAGGATTACAAATTGTCAGGGCCTACTGCAAAGATATCTATCAAAAAGCTGTGCAGATGCCATGACTTTGTTAAGCTATTAAACGTACAGGACTTTTTTCCATGTTACAACACAGTTTACTCCTATGCCAGTTTTCAACCAATCTGCAGATGGATTTTTATGCAGTATAAAAGTTTCAAACATACAATTTCAGAGCTCTAACTCAAACCCTTTGGAAGTGGTATGGCCTAGAACAACATTTTGGAATTCAAAACTAGTACAACATTGCAACAAGAAATTTTAATCAAATGCTTGCAGAAGTAATTTGAAAAATATACTTCTGAGACTCAGGATATTATTAAACCTTTTGGACAAGCAGCTCAGTAAAACTTCAGGCAGAGGGAGACAGCTTATCACTCTTAACACTCAGTTATTAATTTCCTTCCCCCACCCAACCAGATTCTGCTTGGGAGTCTGGAGAATTAAGAGATATGTGATGTGAGCTCCTCCTCTCCTACCCTCTCAGGGCTAAACAGCTCCTGTCTCTACAAACCTCCTCACCCAAGCAGCAGACAGGCTCTCTCTCTTTCCAGGAAGAAGAGAGAAGGTCAAGAGGGATGATACTTAACTCAGAAGCAGAGCAGGGGAAAGTGGCTCCTTTCCAACCCTTCACTTCTCATTACTGTGCAGGTCTTACCCCTTCCCATCTCACCGATGATTAAAATTAGATGCAAGAGTTCAGAAGTCAGCTACAGGACTGAAGACTGAGGGGAAACATAAGATTAGTGCTGATGATGCCCCACCAACATCAGATCCAAAAACATTGCTATTACTTGTAACTGCACACATTTACAATCACCATTACATCAGTTTAAAAGGATTATCTGAATTATAATGCATGATAACTTTATCCCACAATTCACTGCCTGACAAATAAATATTACCCAGCTGTTGCTCTCAGGACACCAAGATGACCCAATTCTAGCTGTAAGGCATGTTACTTGCAGGCATGTTACTTGCAGGCATGCCAAAGCACTTCAAACAGAAGACAAAATACTTAAAAAACACCCTAAATATGTTGAAAACCATAAAGAAAAAAAGTGATGGAAGCTCTCTCCCATCATTTTACAATATTTTCAAGATCCCATTATTTATATACAGGGCAAAACCTCCAGTCTCTGAAGCAAAAAAACCCAGCTATCCCATCTGGAGACCTGTTGGGTGACTTTTGAACTACGTATTTGCCAAAAAAATAGGTTTTCAACCAAATTCTTGCATCATTCGACCAGGCTACAGAATCTCCAGGCACACCTCCTTCAAACTGACAAAAGCCAAGTTCACCAAACTCATACAGGTAACTTAGATCTAAGATCATATAATAGAAAGCCAGCAATCAAGCACCCCTCAACTTCTATTTTCCTCCTACATATTTAAAAGAGAAGGCCGTGCCAACTCAAACCAAAGAGAAAAACAAAAACCCAAGCTTTCCAAAGCTGAAGTAACAAATGTCTTACTTCTAACTGAAACGTATCTGTGAAAATGAAACACAGCTTTTACAAAAATGACAAGGAAATACCCACATAAATCAAAAACAAGATCAATCATACCTAAAGGAAGTGTTTATCAACAAAACTCATTCACAGTAACAGTATGAAAGGCGATACTTCACACTGTTAACGAAAAGTTCATGAAACATTATACAAGTTGAACAGTGAGACTGAATAATACAAAACCCTGAAGTTGTGCTTTTAAGTATTCTAAATTTAATCAGAGTGTTAAATCAGAGTAATCTAAATTTAATTAACAACAGAAGACCTACAGAATCATCACTGAGTTGGCAAAGAGAAAAAATATTTAGAGAAAGAGCGTCTCACATAGCTACCAACTTTAGTGACAAAAAGTGTAAATATTTAAGTTGAAGACTGTGAACTGATCCCAAAGTTTATTTCTTGGGTTTTTCTTAATAGTAGCTATCTCAAAGACATCAAACTTTCCCCTTCCTTTTCTCTACACCTCTGTGTTGAAAACTGTCTTGTAAACTGCCTCACAGCTGTCCCTTGGGAACTTCCATAGCTGTTAAATGAAGGGGTAGAAAAAAATGTTAAATCCACAAGAGATACTCACTGTTAACTCTTTGAGACAAGCAAGAATTAGTAAGAAACTGAACACACATATTCTCCTTTTTGAGTATTACTACCAAAGTGCTGTGAAAATCTTGAAGTCTGCAAGGTTTCAAATCTTATCAGATCTCTCCTTGAAAAGTATTTATATTATGATTCAGAAATAAAACCTTCTCGAATACTCATGCTGGCAGCCCCACTTCTGCTTCCGCTCAACACCTGCAAACACATTTCACAGAATCACAGAATTAGCTAGGTTGGAAAAGACCTTTGAGATCATCAAGTCCAACCTAACACCACCTTATCAACTAAACCATGGCATTGAGTGCCACATCCAGTCTGTTTTTAAACACCTCCAGTGACTCCACCACCTCCCCAGCAGCCCATTCCAATGCCAAATCACTCTTCCTAGGAAGGACTTTTTCACAATGTCTAGCCTATACTTCCCCTGGCACAGCTTAAGGCTGTGTCGCCTTGTCCTGTCACTGGTTGCCTGGGAGAAGAGACCGATCCCCACCTGGCTGCAACCTCCTTTCATGTAGTGGTTTCCATCATCACCTGGAGTAGTTTTGTCAAATGATAGTTTCCATGAACCCTGTGCAAGTCTCCTTTCAAGCCCACTGACCACTATTCTGGCTCTTCCAAATTAACATCTGGAGCAGCAAATGAAAAAATTTATGTCCGATCAGTCAGTGAGAAAATGTTTAGTGAAGAGCATCACTTGCCTGTGCTCCGGTTTCCACGTGTGAAATGGAGAAAACAACACCCGGTACTGTATTCACTTTAACACAAAACCACTCAAAGCTGTGGTTAAAATGCAAAAACCAGTGCATTGCAGACGTCCTCCTGACTTACAATCCCCGAGCCCGGTACTGTAAGTACTTCCACCCGGTATATGATTTTTAAATATGTAACTCTTGCTAATTATTTCAGTAAGGCTATACTGTGATGGCATTATGTCCCGGCAGACTCACTTGCACGATCACAGCCTCAAGTCCTGCCTGTGATGTCCATGAGGGGCTCCCCGCACACACAGGGACTCCCTGGAAGTCCTGAGCTGCACAAGACGACCCAGTTTCGGCCACGTACCAGATGCTCCAGGTCCGAGT
The DNA here is from genome assembly GCA_013397755.1 of Cnemophilus loriae. Lineage (NCBI taxonomy): Eukaryota > Metazoa > Chordata > Aves > Passeriformes > Corvidae > Cnemophilus > Cnemophilus loriae. The sequence continues at coordinate 2,625,960 of VZTF01000391.1, forward strand.
AGGTGCAACTAAACCAACCCCCTTGGCCCTTTCGCTAACGACTCCAAACCGAAACACCGGCCGGGCATTCCTCACCCCCAGCGCTCATCTCCACCCCCTCCCCCCGCACCTCTACCCGCTCGCCCTCAGGACGGGCAGCTCCTCACCGCGCTCCCCCGCTCCGCAGACGGAGCTCGTACTCACGGGGCCCGCGCCTCCCACTGCTCCCGGGGCCGCAGGGGCACGGACACGCTCCCGGCGCGGTTCCCGGTGCCGCAGGGACAGGGACACGCTCCCGGTGCCGCAGGGACACGGCGACGCTCCCGCCGCGGCCCCCGGCCCACCGCCCACCCGCTCGCGCAGGCGCCCTGGCGCCGCGCCGCCCCTCCCCGCGCTCCCCTCAGCGCCCCTCCCGCCACGGCCGCTCCTGGGCCATCCCGGGAATAGCGGGCCAGCGGGCCTCAGCCGCTTGTTTGCTTTGGGCTTCCCGAGCCAACGCGGCGGGCACGGCTCTGTCAGCGTCGCTCGGACCGTGCCAGCGGCTGGGCACGCCCGGGGCGCTGGTGGCGGTGACAGAACTCTGCCTGTTCTTGCCATTTACGGGAGTGCTGAAGTGCCTGGGGGTTTTTTTGGAGCTGCGAGGGAGCTCCGAGGGCTCGGGCATCACAGCATTTGTATGGCTGGTGCTCGTCAGAAGCCAAGTCTCGCTTCCTCTCAAAACGTATCTATTGGAAGATGTCCCTGCCCGTGGCAGGGGGTGGAGCCAGGGGACATTTAAGGCTCTTTCCGACCCGAACTATTCAGTGGTTCTGCGCCTCTGTGATATTTAGCACTTCTTTACAGTGAAAATTAGGTGGGGCTCCGCAGGAGTTCAGTGATAAGAATTTAAAATGCCTGCTTCCAAAACCTAATTGCTCGGGAACGAGAATGGTGTTCCCCTTCCTGAAGTGAAATCACAACAGGGCTTTTGGTGTCGAACTCTAAAAGTGCAAAAAACCCCTTCAAGTTTGTGTGCCCACATGCAGATGGCTGAAAGTATTTATCTGTTAGTAGTAAGTTAATATTTGAAAAAAGCCTCAGAATCAAAGGTGGTTTTACCTGTAGTACACATTAGATCACCGTATGGATTAACCAAAGTTCATATTGCTGTAACTTAGCATCGGTTGTTTATCCACGCAAACCTTTTCAACCTGACTGCCCCTATCTGCCAAAAAGGGGCAATTATTTTAAATTATTTGATCAAATAACAAAGCAGTTTCACTGACAATAGCAAGGAAAGCAAAATAGGAGCAGTAGAGATGACCATGATACCCTGCTCTAGAGTGAGCCTGCATATGTGCCTGTCAGGAGCTGGAATATACCACCTAGACCTCACACAGCTGCACCCATGAGGAATCTGCTGTGAAGCACTGCAAATGCCCTTCAAGAAAAGGGCAAAATTCATCTTCTTTTGTGGAGAGAAATTACTTCTGTTAAAAGAACCAGAGAGGAGAAAGCTTCTATTTAAAAGTGCAGGAAATCAAATAAAGGCAAAACAATGAAATTGTCAGAAATTAGATCTGAGTAAGAATGAAGGATAGTATTACATTCCTTCTGTTTGTAAATAGTAAAGAATGTTGATAATTCAAAATTAAAAGAGATGTGAGTAGTTGTCCAGTAATAGTTGTATGAACGACCCCTTTTCTCGTGGCATCAGTCACACCTATTTATAGCTTTAGTCAGGTTTTATGATGTTATGTAATTGTCAGATCCAGATGCTACTTCCTGATTGTAAACAAATCTGCCAAAGTGCATCCATCTCAAATACAGTATGTTTCTGTTGGTGCTGTGTGAATCAGAACTGTAGATACAGAGGGCACTCTGCTGAGAGAGTGACCCAGAGTGTTAGTCCTCATTTGACCCATCGAGAGTGCACTGGCATTATCAGCTTGTCAGTCCACATGCATACCACAGATTTAACCAGCGTGTATCTTAAATCCCAGTGCACGCAGCAAATCACTCATCCTACAGACCAACAAAAAGAAGGAAGCAAACAATGAGACTTGAAATTACTGTTGTGGTGGTCTCATAGGATAGGGAAGGGAGAGATGAAGTGGTCAAAGGTATGTGTGAAGATGGTAGAAATGAACTGCGTTATGCAGAGGATCTGAAAGCATTGTGTGGACATGCAGTCATCAGGAATACTGTGCTGCAGGGGTCTAAAGGATGTATGGGAACCTTGGGCTATGGCAGTGATCGCAGGGGATGTGGGAAACATTCTGAGAACAGCAATTAACTCTGTTTATGGCCCATGGAACACTGCGTTTAACTGATATAAGCACTTTCTATAAAAGTCTCTCTGTGTGTTTTCCTCCACAAACATTCTTATCTTGCAAATTTAACCTTTGTCTAACTTTGTTTAACCAGGTTTCTTTTCTCTGGACTAAATGTTATGCTTGTTCCAAAAAGTAAAACCTTGTGGATCTCATGGGAACAGAGTCTTGAGAAGGGCCTTGAGTCTGGGATCTCCTTCAGTGATCTATCTTTATTCTTTTATTAAGCAAACCTTACATTTTCCCCTACCTCAAATATTCAGGTTGTCCTAGGTGTGCTCTTTAGCTGCTGATTTTAATCTCACTGGTAGAATATGACAAGGATGAATTTAAGCTACCCAGAATATCAACCATTGTTGAGCTCCACACCATATGCAAATGTAGTACAAGATGGATTTTCCCCAAATGTCCCAGTGACTCAAGGTTTTCAAGGTGTAAAGTGATATTTTTTAAATTTTTGAAGAGGAGCAAAGATCATTAGTTGTGGAAATAATGCCATCCAATAAATAATTATCTGTAAACTTAGCAGTAGGTATTTCAGTGGAATGCTGCATCTCCCATGTGGAGAAGGACACACAGTACATGGCATGCTCAGCAACATTATTACTTTGAGGTGAGGAAGAGACCAATTTTTTGTCCTGTCCAGAAGCGGCAATGATATCAGACAGCAAACCTGATACCTCATCAACTTGCCTAGCACAACATAAAAGGTTTCCCTAAGAAATCAAATCCTTCCCATCAGGTTGTTAGTGCTGCTAAAAAATTACCGAGGAAGCAATCCCAGATGTAGTTTATCTCAATACTGTGCCATAGAAATGGCAGAAATTCTGAGCAAACAGAATCGGATTGTGGGTCATTTGGGTCTGATTGTGTTAATGCTGCTATTTGTTGAGCTGCAGTAGATTTTGAAGCCCTGCAGGTTAGTTTCCTACTCACATAGACATCAGTGACTTGAAATAAATTTGTTTATAACACATACTTTTAGAAGATGCTTAGAAGCCCTGCAGATACAAAGTCCACATTGGACGCTCTTCCCTGCAGCATTTGAAAGCAATGTTTCTTTTCATTTCTGTTCTTCAGCCTCACAGTTTAAACACAACAATTTTTGCCTGATAAATTGTTTGGATGAAAGCTGGTGCCATGTGGCCTTAAAATGTGAATAACAACGGCAGCCCTTTCTTGCATGTGGATATGGTACAGAGAGATCCTCAAAAGTCATCCCAGCAACTGTGGGACATTACAGCAATTAGTTCATGCTGAATTTCATGTCACTACAATTACACTGTTAGTGATATCCAACCTCATCTGTGTACACAAGACTGAAGTTATGTCTTTGCTTTATCAAGGTGAGGCTTTGAGATAAGTAACAGCTGTATCCCAGGGTGAATTTAAAGGACTGCTCCTGTTCAGGATCACACCTGTTTATATCCCAGAGTTTGTGGAGCAATAGCTCTGGAGTGAAAGGATAGAGGGGGTGTTTGATAAAATGAAAAACTGAGGAGTTAGTAAGACAGGAAAAGGATTTGAAACAGGAGAGAGAGTGAGTGGCAAAAGGGGTCTATGTTTTCTCAGAGACAGCAGAAAACAGATGCGAAGCATAGCAAAAACAAGAAGTAGGTGAAAAGGGCATTAACCTAAATACCAAAAAGGAAATGAGAGTTAGAGAGAACAGATAGGAAAATCAAATGTGCTTAGAGCGTAGAAAGTTTTATACTGTTAGTGTTTGCTGCGGGCAAACTGGTGTTACATAACTCGGTAGGAGCGTTTTATCTAAGTCCCTGCAGCAGTTACACATTTAATCAAAGAAGGGTCTTTTTGAACCTGGGCCTCTGTACTTTGCTGATCTTCTCACATATGTAATCCAGTGTTTTATGATAAAGTCCCAAGCAAGAATAAGTTACAAGACTGATAACTAAGGGGGATTTCACAAAACCTCACAAGGATGGTCTCATCTTTCCCATTCTGCCTGACCTGCTTCTTGTTCCTCAGTACTAGTTTCCTTTGGATTACAGTTCGCTTGCAAATATGAGGAAAGCAAAGACCCAAACATTCACGCAGCTCTCTGATGACTTCAGTGATAAAAATACAACATGCCATGGATTGCACACGCTGGCGGACAAATGCAAGTTGTTTCTGAAATATCATTATCAAGGGTGGATGGGTATGAATTGTCACTCCGTGATTGCCCTGGCCACATTAACATTTCCATGTGAAAATGAGAAAGGAAAAGATGAGACACTTAAGTCTCCATACCATTTTATCGAATTCTTTAGGCATAACAATTAGTACATAATATGCTAGGGAGGAGGGTGTGTAAAGATTTAAAGCATCCAACCAAAGTTGTGCTCAAGTCATTAGCCTAACTTTTATAAGTAGCACAAAGTTACTTCTTTGAGTCAAAATGCACAGCAGCTGTAAGGTCCATCTGCATATATGCAGACTTGAGCTGCTGTTCAGATTTGTGACTGAGAAGGAATTTCACCCCTGCTGAATTAGCACATATCTCTGTCTCCTACCTTACTGTGGTTTGTTGCACAATTCCATCAGCTAAGATCTCCTGGGCATATTTCACACAAAGAGTAGTTTTCTCTTGGAGCAGGCATCTCAGGCCTTAGAGACACCTGGACTGAGGATAAGAACAATTTATTTTCTTAAATATTTCACTCTGTTGTTTGGGTATTTTTTTTCCAGCTGATCTGGAGTAATAGAATGCTTTGGCAGATTTCCTAGTACTAGGTGTGTATTACAGAGGTTCAGACACAGAACTACAGCCACAGTCTGCTGGTACAGCTGGGCTGTCACTGGTCATTTCTGTGGCTAAAGGGGAAGGATGAGAAAAGCTGAGGTGTGAGGGCAGTGAGGCAGACACAATCGGTCTGTTCACTTAGCAGCAGCTGTGATCCAGTTTGGAGACATGGGAATTATGTGAGGGTGCTGCTGAGGCAGAAGGAAGGAAAGTGAATGCATGAGGCACAGACCCTGATCTGCTGGCAGAGAATGAAGAGGGAGAATTCTCTACCAGAAACAAGCCAAATCACACTGATAAGCCAATAAGACTTTACCAGAGCCCCTTCCAGACATTCGTTTTAAAAGTAAAACAGAACAGCTGTCCTGGTTTTGGCTAGGATAGAGTTAATTTTCTTCCTAGTAGCTGGTACAGTGCTGTGTTTTGAATTTAGTATGAGAATAATCTTGATTATACAATGATGTTGTGGTTGTTGCTAAGTACTGCTTACCCTAAGCAAAGAATTTTTCAGCTTCCCATGCTCTGCCAGGGAGGAGGCGCACAAGAAACTGGGAGGGAGCATGGCCAGGACAGCTGACCCAGGCTGGCCAAAGGGGTATTCCATACTATAGAATGTCACGCTTAGTATATAAACTGGAAGAATCTGGCCAGGAGTCACTGGTAGCTTCTAGGAGATAGGCTGGGCATCAGTCAGTGGGTGTTGAGCAACTGTATTGTGCATGACAGTTGGCTTTTCGATTTTTCTTATCTTGACTTTTATTTCTCTCTCTCTCTTTCTGTTATCTCTGTTTTCGTTACAATTATTACTAGTTGCATTAATATTATATTTTACTTTATGTCAATTATTAAATTGTTCTTATCTCAACCCACAGATTTTACCTTTTTTCCAGTTCTCCTCCCCATCCCACTGCAGGGCGGGTGGGGCAGTAAGTCTGAGTGGTACTTAGTTGGCCGCTGGTATTACACTGTGTCAATATCCTTTTTGGCACCCACCATGAAGCACCGAGGGTTGAGATAACGACAGATCTGACCAGAGCATGTTAAAACAAATTCATTATAAGCATTCACTCCATTGGTTTAACCGTCACCAGTCACAACATTGATTTATTTGCTCTCAGAGTCATTGCACTTGTTCTCAGGGCTGTATTATGCAGCATTTTACTTGCAGCATGTGTTCCCTGTCTTGGCTTTATCGCCTTTGAGGTCTGGGCTAAGGTTATCGTTTTATTGTTCTTTGTAATGCTGGCTTGTGATGTGATAGAATTACTGGTTGTGAGACTAATCTGGTGTGTGTACTCAGCATTGCTCACCTCTGTTCTTCGAGAGCCATCTGTTGGGAACTACCAATAATCACACCTTTTGTCTTTCCTCCTCCGAGAGACAACCTATGGAAGAGACATCCTTCCACACCTTCCCCTTTCCTGCCAGGCTAATTACAGTATGTTTGAGGCTTTTGAAAATTGTGAATGTCCTTGGGACGTTAAAACCAGCATGGTCCTATTTCCAGGAATGCTGAATGTGTTCCAGGTCTTGTTTATGGTTAAACAACTATTTAAGAATACTACCAAGAGAATTCCCTGAGTTTGGATAGTTACAAGTAGCAGGATGTGTGGGATAGCATGTGGCAAGCAGCTAGGACAGTGGGCACCTCCAGTGTTTTGGAACTTCCTCCCTGAACAAGTGCAGAATAAATATTTGGGAAAAGTATGCTGTTACCTTGTCAATTCCAGTCAGGCACAAGTCACTGAGATGTGCTGGGGCCTCGCCCATGCCTACTGATCCCTGTTCAACACTATTCAGTACTTCAAGGGGACAAGACGGTCTGGATCTGACGACAAAGTGTTAGGCACTGCAGCTACTCCAAACCCAGTGCCAGGCAGTGCAGCTGAACCACAGACCCAACCCGTGCCAGTGTCAGACAAGAAGAAATGGACACGAAAGTCCGCTCATTTAGTAAAGGGGGACAAAGCAGGGCCACACAAGAAAAGGAGGAAGAAGCAGAACGAAATGTAACCACCACTCAATTCCTATCACTGAGTGAGTTATGGATTATGGGCAAAGATTTCATCCCTTGTCCAGGTGAGCACATTATCACCTGGCTGCTAAGATGCTGGGATAATGGGACTAGCAGCCTGGAATTAGAGGGTAGGGAAGCCAAGCATTTGGGGTCACTCTCTAGGGAAAGGGGCATTGACAAGCTTATTGGAAAAGGGATACAAGTCCTCAGCCTCTGGAGGTGACTCCTGTCAAGCATGAAGAAAAAGTATCCCTTCAAGGAAGATGCTGTATGTCACCCAGGCAAGATGGACATCATTAGATCCCAGTGGGTATGATCAACAAAACAACAGCTACGTGTCCAGCAGCTAGCAAGAAAGAAACACAAGATTCGTTAGGTGTTGTAGGTATTTGGAGAACACACATTCCGAATTAGTCCTCTCTATCCTCTCTGACCCAGCAGAAGAGTGGTACCAAATGGGACCCAGAGCAGCAACAAGTCTTTGAACAAATTAAACAGGAGATAGTTCATGCAATAGCCCTTGGGCCAGTCTGGGCAGGGCAAGATGTTAGAAATGTGCTCTATGCTGCAGCCAGGGAGAGTGACCCTGTGTGGAACCCCTGGCAGAAAGCACCATGGGAGACCTGAGGTCAACCCCACGGCTTTTGGAGCCAGGGATACAGAGGATCTAAGGCCTGCTATATTCTAGCTGATAAAGAGATAATTGCAGTTTATGAAGGGGTTTGAGCTGCTTCGGAAGTGACTGGTCCATGGAATAAATGGGATACCACTGATCACACAACAAGCTCGAATAGGAAACCCCAGGCATCCAGGAATCTTGAAAGTGATCATGAACTGGCCACAAGGTAAAAATCTCAGAATATGGTCGGAGGAGGTGACATGTGCTGAAGAAGCTGCATTATATGACAAATTATCAGAAAGTGAGAAGCAATATGCCCTGTTTATTGATGGGTCCTGATGTGTTGTAGGAAAGCACTGGAGGTGGTAGGCAGCTGTATGGGGTCCCCTACAACAAGTTGCAGAAACTGCTGAAGGAGAAGGTGAGTCCAGTCAGTTTGCAGAGGTGAAAGCCATCCAGCTGGCTTTAGGCATTGTTGGATGGGAAAAATGGCCAATACTTTACCTCTCTACTGACTCAGGGATGATGGCAAATGCCCTGTGGGGGTGGTTGCAGTGATGGAAGCAGAGTAACTGGCAGTGTGGAGGTAAACCCACCTGGGCTGCTGCACTGTGGCAAGATCTTGCTCCCTGGGTGGATAACCTGGCTGTGAAGGTGCATCACATAAATGCTCATGTGCCCGAGTCAGGCCACTGCAGAACATCAAAACAACCAATAGGCTCAGGCGGATCTGGATTGGCAACATAAAGGTTAATTATTTATAGCTCGGTGGGCCCATGACTCCTCAGGCCACCCAGAAATCAATGCAACTATAGACAGCCTCGTGATTGAGGGGTAGATTTGACCATGGACACTGTCACACAGGTTATCCATGAATGGGAAGCATGCTGCAATTAAGCAAGTCAAGTGGTTAAAGGTATGAAGGACAGTGGCTGAAATATAAATATAAGGAGGCCTGGCAGAGTGAATGTATCACACTCCCACAAATCCACCATGGGCTTACTAGAGGACTGGAAACATATTCTGGGCCCCATACCACCACCCAGAAAACTATCCTGGGCCTTGAAAAGCAAGTCTTATGGGGACCTGGTAGGCCAGAAACAACTGAGTCACACTATGGGACTCATTTCCAAAACAGTCTTGTAGACAACTGGGCCAAAAACATACTATTGAGTGGATATAACACACCCTATGGCACACCAGCCTCCAGGAAAAATTCAGCAGTGCAATGAACTGTTAAAGACTGCACTGAGAGCAATGGGTGGTGGAATCTTCAAACATTTCGCAAAAGCCACCTGGTTAGTCAGCACCAGAGAATCTGTCAGTCAGGCTGGCACTGCTCAATCAAAACTGGAGAATGGGGTAAATTTCCATTAGTGCACATAAAAAACATGGGGAAAAAAGTCTGGGTTATTCCTGCCTCAGGCAAAGGCAAAACCAATCCATGGGACTGCTTTTGCTCAAGGACTTGGGTGCACTTGATGGGTAATGCGGAAGGATGTGGACGTCTGGTATGTGCCTCAAGAGGATTTGATTTTGGGTGGGAATTACAATTAATTAAACTATTTGATGTAATTGCTATATAAGACTGTATGTTATCACTTACATGGTGGTGATATGCTCATCAGCGCACCGGGCACTTTGCAGCACCCGTCTCCGCCAACTCAGGATTTGGGGATCTGAACCCAACTCCCTTTTGATTACCACATTAATAAAGAATGGATTTTGATAAATATGGACAAGTGCAACGGTGACGTAATCAGAACTGGCTTCACCTTGCAACAGTCCAACAGCACACACCGTCTTCTCTGCCCTGAAAGACTGTAATGGCAGATGAAGCTCAAGGTCATGGACAAAATGAAATCAACTGACATTTTATAGAAATGGACTTAGGGAATGATATCTGTGTGTATACACCAAAAGACAGGAGGGGTGATAGGATATTTGGCAGTGTGGGAGCTGGCATGGTGTGGCTCCTGTGCTGGTTTCAAATGGGAACATGGGCCTTCTACACCTCGGCTGAGGGTGGCAATGACAACAGGGCTTTTCAGCTGCTGATGTTCAGCTGTGAGATAAATAGATATGCTGGCTGTAATGAAGCAGTTAATTATCATGTTATGATTTTGTTTTAAATGGCATCTCATGATGCAAAACATGGCCACACCTCAAGTCCCGTGTCCAGTTCTGGGCCCCTCACTACAAGAAAGACTTTGAGATGCTGGAGCAAGTCCAGAGAAGGGCAACAGAGCTGGTGAAGAGTCTGGAGTACAAGTCTGATGAGGAGCAGCTGAGGGAGCTGGGGTTTAGCCTGGAGAAGAGAAAGCTCAGGGAGAACCTTGTATCACTCTCTCAACCATCTGAAAGGAGGCTGTAGCAAGATGGGGGATCAGTCTCTTCTCCCAGGCAACAAGCAACAAGACGAGAGGACACAGTCTTAAGCTGTGCCAGAGGAGGTTTGGATAGGACATTAGGAGGAATTCATTCGACTAAAAGGATGATTAGACATTGGAATAGGCTGTCCAGGGAGGTAGTGGAGTCACGGTCCCTGGAGGTGTTTGAGGAAAAGACTAGACGTGGCACTCAGTGCCATGGTCTATTTGACAAGGTGGTGATCAGTCATGGGTTGGTCTCCATGATCTCAGAGGTCTTTTCCAACCTGACTG
>VZTF01000391.1:2636441-2671221 GCA_013397755.1 Cnemophilus loriae
GGGACCCCGCTGCCGGCTGATGTCCGAGCCGCGCCGCCGCCCGCGCTTGGATGTGTGAGTACCGGCCCCGCCGCTCCCGCGGGCAGCGCCGCGCCGGGAAAGCCACGGCTACCCAGGCGGGCGGCGGGCTGGGAGCGCCGGATGCCCCCTCCGAAACTTCATATGTGTCTGTGTGGGAGTGAGTGGGGGGGAGGCTTCTGCCCGGTTTGTTCCGTCCTGCTGGTAAGTTACGGCATTTAGTCCCAGGCTTCTTCTTTGAGACATTTCCTGCTGTGTTTGGGTTAAAGCAGCAGGTCCGCGCACGCTGCTGGGAGCCGGGTGCTCTGTGGTAGGAGGGTTGAGGATTAAACGCGAGGAAGTTGGGCTGGAGTCACGGGAAGGTGGGCTGTGGGCTTTTAAAGCGCTGTCCCTACGTAACCAGTCCTGCAAGGGCAGTGTTCTGTGGAAGATGAAGAGCTGAGGCAATCTTCTGTAAGTCCAGGCAAATCCAACCCGCCATAAGGTACCGTTTCCAGAATGGATGTGGGTGCACATTTCTGTCGCTGTTCTTTTTTGTACCACAGAGAAAACAGTGTATAAATCATCCTCCCTTACATAGGGTAGCAGTTAGGCACATGATTTTTCCTGTTACGCGAGGCAGCTCCTTCGCTACTCCAGCATCATTTTAACATGTGAAAGTACAGCAGAAACAGAGGCAGCTTTGTTTGCAATCTCTGATTGCTCTCATGCATGCTTTCCATTGTGAGTAAGGGGCCCCTCGTGTCCCTGTCGTCTGTTAGGACTGTAAGTGAAGAAGTGAAATGTCTGTGTTACGAAGGGGTAAGTTACGAAATTTTGGGAGGCAAGGCATCCCTTCTGTAACCATCCCTTTTGTATGTTAACTCACTGTGACCAGAAGAGATTTTCTGGGAGAGGGATACAGTAGTATAGGGATGGGACTGGAATGGCTCAGCTCCAGTTTCACAGGATGCTGAAGGCAGAGGACATCAGCCGTTTTTAACCCACACTCTGCTCCATGGCTCACCTCCTGACACTCCTGCTGTTGGACTGTTTCTGACATTCATTTTTCCTTCCAGCTGCGCCTCTTGGAGTGCAGGCTCCTTCAGCCAAGGTGCTTGGATGATACTCTGCTGGTAAAATCTGAGCTCACTGGTGCTTAAGTGGTAGCCAGGCAATGCTGACCCCTCTGGGGGCTGGGCTGAAACTTCACCTCTTCCTTGTTGTCCCTTATCTGACTGGAAGTTCTTCAAGTGTAGATGCAGCTACGCCTTGTTTCTGTTCTTGAGCATCTTTGCCTCAGGTTTTGCTGTATAAACAAGCACATCAGGTGGGAATTTTTTCCAGGTTTGATTTATTTGGAACAACAGAGAAGCTCAGGTAATATCACTGACACAGTGACCCGTGCTCAGCATGTACTCCTGATCTCAAGATCATAGGACACTTGTGTGCCTCCTGTACAGCTCATTCTTGGCTGTCTCCTTGCAGGCATTGTGACTTGCAGGCATTTGAGACCTGACTTTCAGAAGCTCTGGGTGTCCACGTTCCTGCTGATAGAGGTGTCTATCCTGCCTCAACCTGAGCATTCAAAATCATTAATAATTTAGAAAATGCAGGCCTTTTATTTCTTACTTTTATATTTAGTCTTTCTGATTGTAAAATGTGGATAAAACATTTTGCTTCCTACTTTGCAGAGCGTGTTTCTATTCTGCTTGTAAGAAGATAAATTCTTATAAAAACTTTTTGCAATATACAGATTAGCACCTTGCTGAGTTATTTGTCTTTCAGAGACACTAATGGCATTTACCTCAGTAAATTCTGTGGTAGCTGACAAAATAAAGCTATTCTCATCTTACTGGCCTGCCTGTATTAGGAATATTTGTGCTGATGTAACATTGCCCATATAGGTGTACTGTTATGTAGTGCTCGAAAGCAGACAGGCCTAATCACTTTTTTTGCCTATGCATTCTTCAGACACTACTTTTCGTTCTGAAATTTTAGATTAAAAAATTAAATTATTTATATAGTGTTTGAAGGGGAAGCCACACACCTTTCTGCTAGTTTTGAAACTGAGTAGCACTGAACACAAAGCTTTCTCTGAAAGGATATGTAATGCAGATTGACTCAAGCCTGGTTGTCATAAAACTTAACACTTTCTTTCTTTCTGTAGGCACTAAATCTGGATGTTTGAGAATACAGCCAAGAGCATATGTGCTAGAAATGTTTGTTAAGGTGGCTTCCAGTTTCCATGAGCACTCAGTTCAGAAACCAGTTGGGCCACTCAGTACTCGTCAGTAAACTTACAATTACTAAAGATGGATGTGGTGGAAAGCAACAAGATAGTAGTGATTCTGAGACCATCCTGCTCCTTAGTCTCACAGTGCTTTCCCTGTGCCTCAGAATCATGAAGTCCTGGAAGAAATTTTCTTCTGGCAGTTAAAATTGGAACTTTAGTCCATTTATTTCTAAGCTTGCCATAGTTAGGTGAGTGGCATAGCTGTTAGCAGGTGGCTTTTTAAAATCAGAGGTAAATCTGTAGTAGCTGTGTAACTTGGGAAAATAGCTCATTAGCTTTCACAAACTTTCCTGGAAGATTTTGTGCCATTCTTTGTGCAATTCTGTTGTCATTGTTGAGTTATTTCCAACCTTTTCTTGACTTTTTTTGGGTATTGCAAGCAGAAACGAGACCTTTGGTGAGAAGTGGATATTATGCAACCTCATCAGGAAAGCTGTACTGGGAGACAGGGTACAGTGGCATCCGTGTGTACTGGGGGTTTGGAATTGTTGGTTTAAAGCAAAATTATCAGTAGACATCTGCGGCCCAGATATACATGTAAGGGAGAGTGGATGCAGACTCAGACAGCTGAATTAGTCTCAGTATAATTAATTATACAAGGGATTAATGTATCCTATTGCATTTTCCCAATCTGCTGGATTAGTTGCTCTGTAAACAGTCATACGAAGTTTTGAGTCCTGCCTACCAAAGTCGTGGAGGTTGAATTGAAGGCTTACTGTTTTGTGGGAAACTTTTATGTCACCTGAATCTGTTGTTTAAGAGGCAAATAGAGGAGAGCTGATGTATTCTCATATGTGGTTTATATTTTAATGCAAATTTATGATTTATACAAATTTCAATTTGTTTAGAATTCCCTGCAAGATTGTTGCTTTTTACCAGTGTCGGGGATGTGCAAAGTGTTGTCTCATTGATGCTTTCTGCTGTGAATCCCAGTGTGATGGCTTGGTGTAAGGCTCAAGAAAGTGGTTTTTAACTTGTGTTCTTCTTCATGCCTTCAAGCTCATTGCTACAGATGGCAGATGCCTGCCTTATTTTTAGCTATTTGAGGACAAAATAAAAATCACTAGTGACTCCCCATGATTTGTCATCATGGCTGATCTCCATTAAATTAAACATAGGGATTGGCAGAAGAACAAAACCAGCAGGAAAGCTGCTTCTGTTTGTTTTAAAAAAAGCTTGTCTAAAGCGCTAAAATAATACTGTAAAAATATTCACTACTACATACGGAGACCCTTGGGAGGAGAAGTACTTGCTGAACAGTTTATCCTGTTTTGGATAAGGAAACTGAGGTCGGTATTGGTAAAACAAGTTCCCTGGAAGTGAGTTGAAGAGGAAAGATTAAAAAGCAAAAGATGTCCTGGCCTGCGCTCAGCCCTTTAGACTGCGGGTTTGTGTTCAAGGTTGGGAGGAGAATGCATATTTTGGTGGCTTGCTTGATGGAAAATTTTAAGATGGGCTCTTAAAGCATGAGCATCTTCTATTTTTTTTTTCTTCTTTTACCCCCTCGGTAGTGATCTGTTTTGTTGTGCATTTGGCTTGATATATTGGAAAAAAAATATTTCAGCGGCCATACCTAAAATTCCCTGCCTTTCCCAGTTACTGCACATGGCATGGTATAATGGAGAGTGATCCGTAGCTGTGTTTTAGCAGAGCTGTGGCTGTACGTAATGTTTACTGAAGAGCTTTGGTGCAAGATGTCCTTAGGAGTGAGTGTGTGTTGATAAATGGTATTAACGGCCAGCTTTGATAGCTTTGCCTGTGTTGTGTCTGCTGAAACACTGCCCTTGTGATTCACTTCCCAGCCGGTGTCCCCTTCTAAACAGAACTTCAGTTTCTATCAGTAATGTGGGGTTGGAGTTAAAACTTCTGTGTTGTTACATACTCAGAGAACTGTAGGTCTGGCTCAGTAATTCCTTCCAGCTCTTTAGTTTGGGCTTCTCGCTCTGGATGAGGCTGGGCTTGCTGTCCCTTTCCCCACACAATTCAGAAGCATGGGAACTCTAGGACCAAAATAGACTGTGACCCAACTGGTCAGGCCTGCATTTCTTTCTGCTGCTGGAAAAGCTCAACTTTGCAGTTCTGTCTTGTTCTCGCACAAGAACAGGCCAATGCTTTCTTTATTCCCAGATCCAGTATTTGGCTGTGAGTGTTGCTGTATACATCGGAAGAAGCCAAAGAAAATGTTAATGTCTTGCTAGCTGTGTAATACTTTTTGGCTTGGAGAGAAGTGTTATTGGCCACTTGGAGCTGCTGAGCCGTGAGGGTCTTGTGTTGTGGGTTTGTTTTGGTTTTTTTCACTTTCTTTTGCAGTATAAATTAGCTTGTCTTCATTCATAAAATTATTACAGTCATTCATTAAAGTCTTCCTAAGCTGTTTGCTTTGACCTGCTGCAGCAGTTAGTTGCACAAGGTAATTATATGGTAATATAAGGTAATACTGTTTTATTACACCAGGAACTGTGGCTTGTTCTTGTACTCACCAGAGGTTTATTTAGAGCACTTAGTGTGTGTCTCGACTTTCCTCCGATTCACAAAAACCTGAACTTGCCTGTATTCTGAAGAGGACACTATTGCCTGCATACCTCTGGAAATTTCTTCCTTGCACCCCCTGAAGTAAGGTCTTTGATGGGATTTTTAGGGAATGTGTAGGATCGCTTTGTTTTTAAAAATGCATTTTTCAATATCTTGGAAAATTTTGTTTGTCTAGAGTATTAAGAACTTAAATCTATGTCCTATCCTTAAGCATGTCCGTAAAATGAACTGCCTGAGCTTACTGCACTTTAACTTTGAGAGGCTTTTCCTGAAAAACTTTTCTTTCCTGTTCCCATTTTTGTATGTGTGTATTTGAAGTACTGTGGCAGCTGCAAATGGCAGACGCTGCCTTCCCCTTGTCTTTAGCTAAAACTCTTATTTTTCCCACTTACCTTTCTGCTTAGCTCTAGTCTTCCTTGCTGAAAACACTTGAAATAAGTCATACAGTATATATGCAGTTCGTTAATTCTTGCCTTAATCTCACTACTTTGACCCTTTGGTTTTGGCATCTGTGTAGAGGACTGATAGATGAAGCCTCTTCAGCCAGAGTTGTGCTATATCAGGAAAGGCTACACTGACCTGGTCTTGATGGGTTGGTTTTGTTTTTACAGAGGGGGTTCTTAATCACTGAGCAAAAATTAGTCTTGCTGGTGCACCACCTGACAGTGGTGGTTCCCCATCCAGCTCTGCTGTTTGAGGGTAACTGGGCTGCACTTCGTGGGGGGGGTTCTGTCTCCCTCTGTGCCAAATCCCTGTCTTAATCCATCCCTCTGTCTGGCATGAGGACTTGGAAAATGCGCTGACTTGGAGACCTCCCTCCTAACCGGTTTTGCCTCGCAGCTCTGGGCCAGGTGGCGGGTGTGTGCTTTTGGATCCAGCCGGAGTTGAAAGGTTGTGTTGACATAGCACTGGGGCAGCTCTGTGCAAGCCAAATATTTAGCTTTCCATCTGATAACCTGTCGGTTGTTTCCTCTCTTGCAACAACCAAATGCTTATTTTATTCCCAGACCACGTTAGTTTCACAGAAGTTTTGTGTCTTTTTGGCTTCCTGTGTGGCAGATGTGAGGTTGCTGACAAGGTGGCCCTGTGACCAAGGCTTGGATGCCACCATCGCTGTTCCTTGGCTCTCTGGTGATGTTTTTCCTTTTGGTGTTATGTTGGGTGAACCAATTACTAGCTTTGTGTCTGTTTTTCCAGCTGTCAAAATGGGGTTTTGTTTTTGTTTTGGTTGTTTTTTATTTGAATATAAATTTAAATAAATAAAAGGTTCACACCAAAAGGAAGTAAAAATAACCTATATTAACTAGGACTCTCAAAGTTTAGGAGAAAACTTGTCTGATAATTTGCAAAGATGTTAGGATCGCTGGACGACTGCAAGTTTAGGGTTAGGCTGACCAGCTGCAGGGAGTTGAATTGAGGACATTAGCAACCAAGAGAGCGTTTTCAGTTTCAGGAACGAATCGTGCTTTGTGTCAGTGCTCTGCAGCCGTGTCGTGGGGGTGACTGGCTGCGCTTCCCTGTGAGGGAGCTCTGCACACGTGGCAGGTGTGTTTCCAGAAAGCACGGACACCCTGAATGGAAAGTCTTGCTGGGAGTGTCTGTGTTGCTGAGGAGGAGGCAGGCAGAGTCCCTCACCGCGGATGCCACGTGTTGCTTCACCGCCAGCTGTCACATGCTTCCTCGGCAGGAAGAAGGCTGCTCTAATCGAGATGGAGAGTTGCAATGAGAGACCTGTGGTCTTCTTGAGCCACATTGCTGCAAGTGAGGATGGTCACGTTTCCCTTTCTGCTCTTGTGAGTAACTGGTTGTAGGACTTGTGGAGCCAAGGAGAGCCACTTGAATGTTCTCCAGCCTCAGAGAGTTCTCATGCGTCGGTGCAGCGAGCTTCCTGAGAGGACTGGAAAGGCTCGGAGTTTTCTCCGATTAAAAAACGTTAACGCCATCAAAATAACTGACTGAGCTTTGTAGCGTTTCCAGCAAAGAGATGGGGGAACCAGGCACACTTTCCATCTTGATGAGTCACTGACTCTCTCCTGATTTGCCTCTTGCAAGAGCTGTTTGGGCAGCTGCTGATGCAGGAACCCGATTCTGAGTGATGGTCCTTGGGGAGCAGGACAGGGCTGCACACTGCTTCACCTCTGAACTGCTGAATAATTCGTCTGCCCAGCTCACTATCAGTAAAGTCTTGCACACAGCTGTGGTTCTTGCCTGCCTTGATCCTGCCTCATCAGGATAGCTGGGGAGCTCATGGGCAGGAGGGGTATCATTGCACAGAAAAAAAAAAAAACAAAACACCAAGTGCCTTCTGTAGTCCTAAAAGCAGGAACTGGAAATCAGAGGGTCTGATGTCTTCCGTTTCTGGATTTTCTTGTAACTGTGTCACAAATGAAGGTTTTGTCTCTGTCCTGAAGCATGGTCTGTCCTAGGACCCAAGAGCTGTCCATACCCACATCCCTTCCCTGTATGTGGGCAGGACCACTGACTGCTGTTCTGTAACTGGTCTCCAGATCCTGCCTGTGTGTTTTTATGATGCCCACATCTGCCTCAGAGGGGAGATCTTGAAGGCTAGGTAGTATCAGTTCTGAGGATTTGAGGATGAAGGGACTGCAAGTATCTGACTTATTTTTTGAGGCAAATTGTAGGTGAACTGGAAAGAACAGTGTGGAATCACATTAATGGACTGAAGAGTCTTGTCAGGAAAAGCTTTTATCTTTCATTACTCATTTCTTCTGCATGACTCTATAAAATAAGATCACTGATGGGATGGGGAATGCAAACAGAGAAGGGAGCAGGGTGGACTCTTGATTAATACTTAATATGACTTGGAATATTATCTATTGGAGTAAGGGGTTATGGAAACCTTTTTTTCTTGTTCATGTATTTTTCAAAGAAGAATCATGCCTTTGTTTATTAATTGAAAGCTATAAAAAGGCTTTTCCCCATGTCTGCCTCCTCAAAAAGGAGGGCTGTTGATTGGTTCAAGGCCAAAAAAAGCAGACTTAGGGTCAATCCGATCTGTAATCTCACTGCTTTGTTTAGCTTTATCTGTGGAGCTTCAGTTTTGTGTGGCTAGTTTTACAAAATCAAACAAAAAAGGAATGGTTCTTAGGCAGATTTTGCTCCAACAAACACCTACCTAATTTGATCTAACTCCAGTAAAGTAAAGTTATTTAAAGCTTGGCTTAAGGAACTGCCCAGTCTATATGTTCATGAATCACTGTGAAAGGGCTTATTCAAGTGCATTTAAAATATGTGCACTGACGTTAAGGATGGCTTCTTTCCATGGGCAGTTGTTTTTACTGGTAGAAACCTGCGTTTTACTGGTTTGCAAAGCCAGGGGCTGGAATTGCGATTACTTTTTGTCCAAGTGTCTGTATTGGCGAGCGTGTGAGCCATACTAATGGGGTGATACTAATGAGACCTGTTAAATTATTTACATGAATTATTGAATGTGGTATAAAATACCTTCCACTGTTAATAGCACTAATTAGACCACCAACATATTGCATCCATTATCATAAATATCCTGTAGGTCGAATCAGACCAATTGTTTCAGCTACCACAGGCTCTGTGGAAGCTAAATTTGCCTTTAAATGGCTTTCAAGTTTGTTCTTTTTTAGGGGTTTTTCTCATTTTTTTCCTTCACTTTAGCTGCTTATCAGAAGTGTCTGAATGCCCTAAGTGAATTCTGTATTGTTTGTTGCTGCCCCTGCTCATCTTACACATGCAGGAGAATTTTCTTGTTTTTATTTAATTACTGAAATATAAATTTTCCCAAACAAAACTCTAGAACATCCTAGGGAAAATTGTCTGAAAGCTTTAAAGTCTTGACTAGAAAGATAAGGAAGGCTTCAATCTCTGTTGTGTTGTTATTGGAGATATGAGAGTTTTAAAATCTGCCAAAACACATTATTTACCTCAAAACCAAAATTCTCCAGTGTTTGCTCACCTTTCATGCATTTTCACATCTCCTTTTTCTTTTTTTTTTTCCTCTCTCCAGGATCTCTGTTATTTGGTGTGGGTTTTTTGGATTTGGTTTGGTTTTTCCAAATGACTTCCATGTGGATATGTGGAAAGCATTCATCTTTTGAAACATCTTGATTTTTGTTGAAAGTTTGAGAATTGGTATCCTGGTTTCAACCATGACAATTGTTTCTTGGAGTAGAGATGAAGGATGGGAAATTTTAATACAAAGGGCAATTATTTGAGGGAATTTTTTAGAGAAGTACTGCTGCAGACTGTGTTCATGGTGACAATACTGTGACTCACTGAGAAAACTTCTGGCATTTCTGCCAGCTGTGATTTCTCAGGATTTTAAAGGAGGTGATGATTGAATTATAAATAGACCATAGATTCCATCTGTATATTTCAAAGCTACATCTAGAGTTTCCCAGAAGGTGGGTGTGCTTTTTTGGCACCTGAGTTGGTTCTGGCTATGATATTTTTCCAAAAGGGCAGCTGATTTAGACTCCGGGCACACAGACACACCAAAGTCCTTGTAGTGAGATGCTCACTCAGTGTCTTGTTCCTGTACAGCACACGTATGCTCCTGTTCAGTCCTTCGCTCCCTTATGTCTGCTATGTGTTTCCACTGGAAAGTTTCCTGACTGCCAAAGTCCTTGCAGTGTCACGTGGGAGACCAGTCAAATGGAAGAAAAATTGTATGAGAAGTAATAAAGTCTGTGCCAGAAACTCCACCATTGTTTCTGATATTCTGAGTTGCCCAGCCTTTCTCATATTAGTTCAGTTTAAGGAATTGATAGATTTAAGTATGTCATTAAAAATAAATAGATAAATAAATGTGTACAAGCTTACTTCTAAAGTGTTTTTGAGGGCTGGGTTATGTTGATTGCCCATATGTGCATTTGAAGTACATGCCTACACGTGTGTTTTGCTGCACTTCTCTGCTAACTAAACCCACTTTTAAATAGGTGTATTACCTTGGTGTCGTTTGGGCATTCTTAGCACAGAAGGGAGCTGAACCATGCAGTTTCCTTCATGGACACCAGTCTGTCTGTTCAGAGCTCTGCCAGAGGGTGTCCAAATTACCTACCAGCATCAGAGCCTGGCAAGTAACGTGCCAGGTGGCTAAAAAGAGCTGTGAAGCTCTAGTAGCTCCACCACAACATGGAGAGGGCTCTTCCCAGGCTTGCTTTTGAAATAAAGCACATGTTTGTGTCGTCTCCAGCTCTGGAGATGCTCAGTGGTGCTTTCCAGCCAGCAATAAGTGCTATCAGTTGTTGATGGCTAATGTAAGCAGCTCATTTTTAAAGACACAGTATCAGTGGTGTTCATTCTGCATGTGCAAGCAGACGCTGACCTGCTGCCATTGAAGTGGCACAGTGTTTTAGAGTGGTGATGGCTGTCCCATAGGGCTCTGAGTGTGTGAGAGTGACTTTCTTCTGCATGAATTTGCTTGGCTGGAGTGTGAACTGGGTGACCAGCAGTTTAAAGCTTAAGTGATGTTTCTGCCTCCTTTGCAGATTTGGGAAGGCTTTTGGATCGTTGTCTGGGTGTCAGGGCACAGCCTGCTGGAGGCACTGGAAGTGGACTGGTTCCTGGTCATGCCCGGTGGAAGGAGGGGACCCAGCCGGCAGCAGCTAAGCCGTTCAGCTTTGCCTTCTCTCCAGACTCTGGTTGGCGGGAGCTGTGGAAACAGTACTGGTTTGAGAAACAGGTGAGGACAAAGGCAGGGTTGTTGAGACACCTGTGGCTGGGACAGCACTGAAAGCAAGGAGCCTTGATCCGCCCTGAACCCTGCGCAGGAGTGTGGCTTTGTGGTGAAAGTGAGGGACTGGGAGAGGGGAACCTTGAGCCCTCCACTGTTGCATTAGGAGATGGCTTGTCTGAGAGGGAACAAGTCCTGCGTGACGAACCTCTTCCAGCTTCTCTTCTCAGCTCTGCTGTGGTGCATGCTTCCCTCTGCAGCCCCTCTTTTGACTTCATGCATTACAACCAGCCCCATGAAGGGGATTGTGGAAGTGGTCTCAGTCCCCCTTCACCACTCACTGTGGTTAGAACAGCCAGGAGTGGAAATCACACAGTGCTCCATTTGTCTTTCCTGCACCAGTTCCCAGAGCAGTGAGTCCTAGCAAATGATGAGTCTTTGTCTTGCTTACTTGCCTTCATGGCCCTGGGGAATTAGTGAGAGTCAAGTCAGAGCACAGCTGTGACTCCTTCTCCTACATAATAGAAAGGCAGGGCAGGAGGATGCCCATACTCTGTTTTAGACCTGCTGGTGCCAGATGAAACTAATTCTCATAGCTGGTAAAGATGACCTGCGTTTTCTGGGGAAGTTGGGGGCTGAAACAGGAACACACAGTGACACTGAAATTACCACATTTGGTATGAAAACTGAAAGGGCCCAGCATTACTTCTTTCCGTAGAAAAGTTGGCAGACTAGAGAAGCTATTTGCTGCATGCTGGGGCCCTGGTATAGGTTCACACTTACAGAGTAGAGCAATCCAAGCCATTTATCTTTGGCTTTTAGAAACTTCTCTGTCTGGGGCAGAGGGACAGATAGCACAGTTTGAGGTTCTTGAGGAGCAAGTGACTGTCGAGACTGTGGAGTCAAGGCCCCAGGGTCCTGGGAGAGTGTTGCTTATCTGGTTTCAGTGAGACACAGCATAGTTCCTCCACCAGTTCAGTATGCCAGAGCTTTTAGTTGTCCTAGCCTCCTCTGAAAGCTAGGAAAGAAGGAAGTGTGAGAACACTTGAAAGGTTAGCGTCTAGGAAGTGGCTGAACAACTTCATTCCATTTTTAGTTACTGCTCTTTTAAAAAGAGGAACTATGACCAGAAAGACAATGGGCACGTCGCTGTGCTGGAGAAGGAGGCTGGGTGCTACTGTAATGTCCTGGTGATGGGTGGTGTAGCACACCAATAATATTAAGTGTCTGGTGTAGCACAGAGTCCTTAATGATTTTTGCTCTATATCTCTGTTCCTCAATCTGCAAGTTTACTGAAATATTGCTGGACATGTCACAGCACTTCTGACAGATTAAGCTGTCGTCCAGAGAAAATTCTGGATAACGGTTTTGTCTGAGCTAAGGTGATGGAGCTCACCACCAGCCTCATGTCAGAAATATGAATGCAAGACTGCTGTCACCTCTCCCCTAGTAATGCCCAGTCTAAAATTTACAACTTCAAGCGCTCTATCCCGGAAAATGTCAGAGATGATGTAGAATGTTTACCGAGTAAGCGATATCCATCTGCTTCAGGAATGGTAGTGCCATCAGCCTCTCGGCGCCTCCGATCACAGCGCTGATTACTCCAGAGCCTGTGCGTCACTGCCGGATCCCTGAACTGCCATTGGATGGGAGCCTTCTCTTTGAATTCCTGTTCTTCATCTACCTTCTGGTAGCCCTCTTCATTCAGTACATCAACATCTACAAGACTGTCTGGTGGTACCCATACAATCACCCTGCTTCCTGCACCTCACTGGTGAGTTCCCCAGTAAGTGCCATCACTTGGGCTTTTTCATTACACAGCTTCTTTTCATGCTTCTTCAGTCCAGGAATCAACAAGCATTTGACATTAAGGGAGTGAATGAGAGTTCATATGCACCCTCATCAGTCAGGGCCATGTCATCCCCTATTTTACGGGGGAGAAAATACATGGCAGGTGAGAGAGAGGAGTCAGCAGGACTCCTTTAGGGGAAATTTCTTGCAGATATTTGCATGGTCTAGGTAGCCCCTAGGGTTTGACACATAGTTGAGACTCCAGGAGCTGTCTCCTGCTGTGAGTGCCCCTTGCCAGTCGAAATAACAGAGCCTGAGAGAAGGAAGATGTGCAGATTTTTGTTAGGATCCCACAGCAGATCAGCAGCAGAGCTGGGGAGGAGGTCAGATCCTCAGCTTATGTAAAGGTCTCAACCTCCACGGTTTCAGTGTTCTTGCTGTCCCAATACGCTGCCTGTGAGCCAGCGAGCCTCACATGAGCAAAGCCAGCCTTGTGCAGCTGGAACTATGTCATTAAGGCTGCTTGGAAGCACGAGTTCAGTTACCTGTACCAACAGGTGGTGCTGGTGTTCCAGTCACCAGCCTCCTGCTCAGCTCTGCCATGCTGGACACAGCTGGCTTCGAAGTAAAAGCGTTCTGTTTGGGGCTCCCTACCCGACAGGATTTAACAGTCATTTGTTTATTCCAATCACAACTCAAGCATTCTTTTTTACCCAAAATGTCCTTAAAGTACCAAACGGCTGTATTCAGAGTCTGCTAGCTCTTCTGGCCAGAATATATTTGATGGCTTCACTGAAAAGCTGTAAGAGCTGTATCTAACTTGATGCAGCCAGAGAACTTCTTCATGGCCAGTAAAGGTGAGGTTTCTCACATCAACTTGGTTTCATCAGGAAGCACTGGTTGCTACAGACCATTTTTGAGACCAAGAGGGAAAGTGAGCTGGTGTGCTCATTCTGGACTCTGTTTTGGCTGCCCTTCATCTGGTTGCTCAGAGGCTTTTCCATGGAGAACCTGCAACCTGTTCTCCATAGTAGGATTCTGATTCTAGATGTCCCTTTGACCGCAAAAATACCTGCCTGAAAGGTGGGTTTGTTTTGTTTTCTGTGGAAACCTCTCCATGGGAAGGAATCTCCCTGTGGAGATCATCTTGCTTCTGGAGACATTCCTGTGTTACTGATGTTTATAGCTTTTTTTTTTTTTTTAAAATGTTTTTATCCCTAATAGAGAGATTTGGGGAATGCTTACATGAGGTCCTAATGGTCCTAATGTACTCTTCAGCAGCCAGCTTTCTAGTCCCACACCATCTGGGTGGTTTCAGAGTCCCTTTTCCTGGTGAAGACCTTTTTTCTTTCCTCCTTCAGAATTTTCACCTCATTGACTACCACCTGGCGGCGTTCATCACGGTGATGCTGGCACGGAGGCTGGTGTGGGCCCTTATCTCTGAGGTAACATTCCCACTGTTCCCTCTCCTGCCTGTAGAACTTGCTGCAGAACATGGTCATCCATGGCCTAAGAAAATTCTGCAGTTTGGAGGGTTTCTTCCCTTGGAAAAGTCTGGGTGTGAAGGACTAAGATTTTGAGGATGCCCTTCTGCCTTGGAGTTTGCTCCTTGAGACCAGTCATGTCCTGTAGTATTGGGTAGCTCTGTTGGCTCTGCATCTAGGAGGAGATTAAATGGTCCCATTTGCCTATTTATCTCTGCAGGTACAATACTGTACCCCACTATCTCATGCTAGAGAAGTGGCTGAGAGAATTGCAAGTCAGGTAGCAAAAAGGCAAATAGGGAGGTTGGCCAAGACAAGAAGAATGAACAGGAGATCAGAGGGGGAAAGGTCAGGAGGAGGAGGTCTGACTACACTGAAGTGAAATAGGAATACTGGTAGAACTACTTTTCCTGTCCTGGTTACTCAATAACTCAGACTCTGGTCATGTCACCACAGATTTTGAGACCTTCCTTCTTTCTCTGTGTTTGTGGGAGCAGAATCAGGCCAAATAGATGTCAGCAAAAGGTCATTTTCAGGAAAATAGAATTTTTGTCCACTGAAATGGTTAATACAGCTCTAGGCTAAGCAACTAAGCAGTGTTTAAAAATAAGTAAATTAAATAAAGGAACAGTTATGCCCTGTTGAATAGATGAATGGAGAAGGTGGGAACTCTGAAGTTCTCTTTTCATCTTATTCCTTCCATTTTCATTTATGTTTACATCCTTCGTAAAACTTCTCATAGACTGAAATTTCTGCATTGAAATCTTCCATGCAGGTTCTTGAGCATCCCATGTATTAGCTCTAACCCTTAAGAATCTTTTCATAGTTCAGTTTCCTTCTTTCCTCTGGAGATTGGATCAGGCTTTCTTGCTGTGGTGCAAGAAAGTCCTCACTAGACTGCAGCCTGCACATCCAGCAGAGATAAATTATGGAAATCGGTTTGGGATTGCCAAGGTGCACATCTTCTCTTCCCTCAGCTGAGAACTGTGACCTTTCAGAATGCTGAGACCTGATCCTTCTAAAGAAAAGAGAGAGGAAATGGGTTTCAGGCTATCCTGGACTATCATCAGAGCAATAAGGGACTTGAGCAAAAATATTTTTCTACTTTGCTGCTCTGAATTTTTCTTCAGAGGCCCTATTTTAGTCCTGCCCCACTACTTGTGATTATTTGAATCTTCTGGATCCTTGCAATCATTAATAAAAATCAAAGGCATTTACCTTTGTAAGAGAATCAGTTTCCTGCTTCTGGGAGGAAGAGGGCAGCTATCCCTCTTCTAGTACCTGCTGGCACCCCTCTCCCTGCTTGTCCTCCACAGGCATCCCTTGTGCTCATCTTCTAGCACTAGTTGTTATAGGACTGCTGAGTGTTTCCTCTCCATTTGCAGGCCTCTCAGGTGGCTGCAACATCAGTGATTCACTACATGGTGCGCCTGGTGCTGCTCACCCTCTGTGGATGGGTGCTCTGCTGGACTCTGGTCAACCTCTTCCGCAGCCATTCTGTTCTCAACCTTCTCTTCCTGGGCTACCCGTGAGTGACACCACCTTGTACCTTCTGGGCAGGGGGAGCACAGCTGCTTGGGGGTGCCATGAGCCACCGTGGGAAGCAGAGCTGTTTGTTGGCTTTAATGTCTCCTCGATTTAGGATTAAAAAGGAAGCAGGAGTGGCTGGGGGATGGTGCGAGGACGTGGCACTGAGATGATGAAGTGAATTGCTTCAGTTGCTGTTTGTGTGAGGGGCCTTTACTGCCACTTGAAAACTGAGCCATTGGGATTGTTGGTTCTATAAATGGGATTTAAAGAAGCTTCTCTGCACAGGTGTTGAAGCTGCAGCCTCTGGCCTTTCAGTGGGGAGAAGAGTTGGCTGTTAGCTTCTGGAGTGGGGTTCCTATGTGCTGTTCCTGTCGTCAGGGCCAGCATCTGTTGAGGAGGTGCCCCCTGCTCCCTGTTGGGATGGCTGCTATTTCAGCCATTGTTTTCTTTCTTTCATGGCAGGTTTGGTGTCTACGTCCCTCTGTGCTGCTTCCACCAGGACAGCAGAGCACAGCCTCTACCTGCAGACTGTGGTTACTTGGTACAGGACCAGGTGGCGGATGATGGGGCTTCAGCTGTCAGCAGCCTGGTCAAAGACTTCTTCTCGCTTCTGTGGGAATCCCTGAGAGAACAGTTCAATAATCCTACGTCTATCCCCACCCACAGCTGCCCCCTTTCCCCAGATCTCATCCGCAATGAGGTGGAGTGCCTAAAAGCAGACTTCAACCGCAGGATCAAGGAAGTTCTCTTCAACTCTCTCTTCAGTGCCTACTACGTGGCATTCCTGCCACTGTGCTTTGTGAAGGTAGCTGTTGTCTGGCTCTTTCTGTGCCCCTGCCCGCCGTCTCCTTCTGAATGTTGTGTGAACTGCTGCCAGGCCAGATTCCTGGTTAATTCCCCTTTTCTCTGTCTCCCCTTTGGCAGCCCGGATAGCGGAGCATGGCTGCATCCGGAGTGCTCTAGTACTGCTCCTGGTTGGCAGATAGGTATTGCCATAAATGTGATGCACCTCTAGTCCCATCACCCCACTTACTAACTCCCCTTCTCCCACCCCCTGTCCTAGGCAGATGGATAGCTGTGTTCTTCCTAGAAAAGAGAACCTGTTGTTACCCGTCTCAGATCCAACATCGTGGCTTTTGAGTGCTTGGATCAGAGCCTGTTAGAGCCAGCTAGGATGCTTGGCAAACTAAATCCAAGAACCTCATCTCAGTGTGGGGGTTGTATTTTTTCATCTGTCATTTCTCTCACTTGAACAAGCTCCAGTTGGTGCAGAGAAATGGGCAGGGCTCCACAATCCATGTAGCAGTCTTGGTGCAATTGGTGCTCCTGGGGCGGTTCTGTGGCAAGCAAACTGCCTTGTTACCTGCTGCTGGAGGAGGAGATGCACCAGCTGCAGCATCATCCCCTGCCCTTTCTCCTTCAGCTCAAGGAGAAGGGAGCCTTGAGTGTCTCCTAAGCTGTAACCCTCCGAAATCACCGGTCCAAAAGCGCATGCCTGTAACGTGTGGTGTGGGTCTGCTGGATGCACATGCAGTATGTCCCTTGTCATTCCTCCCTCTGTTTTGGGACAGTGGTGCCAAGTTCTTGTCTGGTCTCTTCACAGAGCACCCAGTACTACGACATGCGCTGGTCCTGCGAGCACCTCATCATGGTGTGGATCAATGCCTTTGTCATGCTCACCACGCAGCTGCTGCCTCCCAAGTACTGTGACCTGCTCCACAGGTCTGCCGCCCACCTCGGCAAGTGGCAGAAACTAGAACATGGCTCCTACAGCAATGCTCCACAGCACATGTGAGTGTGGGGATGGGCAGGGCTTGGCATGCCTAGCAAGGGGCTGAGATGTTCTAGTAGATGAGCAAATACCAGCAGTGCTTATCTACTGAGGATGTGTCTCCACTCCCCATGCAACTCTGCTTGTTCACTGAAAACAGAAATGTCTGCTCTAGAGAGCTGTCTGAGCTCCTCCAGTCACTGCTGATTGCTTCCTAGAAAGAAATATGGAGATCCTTCTTGGCTACTGGAGAGTACCTTGAGCAGAGGCAGGGGTGGCCCCCTCCACTGCAGTGGACAAGGTTCTTGCACTGGGAACCATTTGTTTGTATTACTCAGAGTCCATTGAATGGGCCCTCGGTGCTTTTCCACTGGGAGCTAGGACATGTCCTTGTGGCAGAGGCTTTGGTATTTTTCAAGATGCAGTCCATGCCCATGAACCCTCGTTCAGAGGGGTGGGAGCACAGATGATAACTCTCTGGCTTTGTTTCCCCACAGCTGGTCAGAAAACACAATATGGCCACAGGGAGTTCTGGTGCGACGGAGCCGGTGCCTGTATAAAGCAGTTGGGCCTTACAACGTAGCAGTGCCTTCAGACGTGTCCCATGCCCGCTTTTATGCAAGTATCTCTTCTCTTGCTTGGTGCCTTATGACTGTGGGAGGGAGGAGAGGCTGAAACCCAGCTGTAGTGGAGCAGACGGTACAGGACAGAGTGTTCAGTGTTACATGACAGGCTGGCAGCAGTGGGGCTTTCCCATTCAGTCTTACAGTGACCTCTGGCCAAGATGGGAACCACGGCTGCCTTGTCAGTGCTTTCTCACCGAGGTGACGCAGCTCTCCCCTCAGGCGCTGGCATTCCCCTGAGAGGGTTCTAATTAACGTCTTTCAGGGAAATGGGAAAGTGTATCAGCAGGCCCAAGAGGTTTATTTCACCCGCTTCCCCTCCTCAAGCAAAATGCCACTTCTACATGCCTTGTTTCTTACTGTTTTCCCTAAGCAGCAGCTAGTGGTGGCTGGAGCACAACCATTGCTTCTGCCCCACAGTGGTCCCTGACAGCATTATGTCCATGTTCCTCCTCGCTTCAACCCAGCAACAAATGACAGAAATCTCTCCTTCTTAACTGTTTCCCTGCAGTTCCTCTTTCACCGTCCCTTACGGCTGCTCAACCTGCTGATCCTCATCGAAGGCAGTGTGGTCTGCTACCAGCTCTACTCCCTGCTGCGCTCAGAGAAGTGGAACCACACCCTCTCCATGGCCCTCATCCTTTTCTGCAATTATTATGTCTTATTTAAGCTCCTCCGGGACCGGATAGTATTAGGCAGGGCATACTCCTACCCACTTAACAATTATGGACTCAAGGCACACTAAGCTGGCCAGATGTGTACCCCTTCTCTTCCTCTTCCCACGGGGCAGGGAGGGAACCTCAGAAAAAAAAAAATATTTTCGTACAGTTCTATTTTTTTCTTGCGACGTTTATAAATATTTAAAATATTTTATATTTTGTATACTATTGTTTTTGTGGGGCGGGAAGGGAACCGGTGGCAATTAAATGTCGCTTTATAAACAAGGTGTTATTTTATATATATATAAAAAAATCCGTGTGTATATACCGTATATCTATACCCATACATATATCTATGTGAAGCAACAGGATTGTGTGTGTGGTCACTGTGTCTGCTTTGCTCACAGAAGTGCCGTTAATTAGGAACTGGTCTGCTGTAGAATTTGGATAAACTAACAGCCAGGGGAAAAAAAAGGAAACACAGGGGCCTTTCACCAGGATGAGTAAAGTTTATTTTAGTGACCTCAGTACTAGGAAAGTCTTGCACTGGAAATGTGCATTGATGAGATATGTTTAGGCAAAGGGAGGAAGCAGTTTGTGAAAAGAGAGGCTGAGTCACTGTCAGTCAGTAAAAATTCAGTTCTTTCTTGTTCCTACTGTTAGGAGGATGCAGGTATTTTTAAAAAATAACTGTTTATTTTAGCCTCTCTCCTCCTAGCAACCTGAGCTCCCTCACCATGCCCACAGAATGAACTAAATATTGAAATTAGAATTTTAAGCTAGCATAGCATTTAGGAAGTGATTTGAAATAAATAGCTTTATCTAGCAGGATGAATAAATAATAAAATTGAGTATTTTAGACACTCATCTCTAATTCCTTGACTAATACGATTGAATTAGGAACTATTCAGGTATTTCCTTCAAGCAGTAATGTTCCTAGCTGAAATTTATTCTTGTGAAACACTTACCAACTCCCTGATTGCTAAGCAGTACATTTCAGCAGTTTCATTGTAATTTATGTTGTTAGTGTTAGTAACTTACCATTAATAATAGAGGAAGTACTTTGCTTTGAGACTGTGTTCTTCCTAAAGCTGAGCTATACTAGACTCCAGTGAAAAAACAGTTGTGGCAGTATCCCATAGAGGAATTAAAGATAAAAAGCAGTATCAACCGTACAATTAACTGTGCATGCTGGTGACAGCTCATGGTAGGTGGGAGTTGATGTTTTAACTCAGGTAATTAAGCAGGGGACAGCAATGCAATATTCTTGCATTGAGGTGCCATCTGACAACTTCAGCCATTAGTAAAGTGCTAGCTCTGGTTAAGGAGTATGTAGGTATGAAGAAAAAAATCCCAAAGCTGTACTGAGTTCGGGAGAAACTGCAACTACTTTCTGTTTCTTCTTTCCTTCCAAGCTACATATGAATACAGTGATCACTGCTGTCTGTAGGACAGTTGCTCCAGCAGCCTGATCTCAAGTCCAGATAGGCAACAGGAGATACCTCTAAGCATTAACCCCAAAATGAACACAAATGCTTAGGTTCAGTTACTCCTAAGTCTTTTCTTTCATGTGGCCCTAATGTTGCTGGCAGGACAAAGGTACTAGGGAATTTACAGTCTGGAGCCTCTCAATAAAACAACATTATGGCTTACAGCCATGTTATGCTTTATGTAGTAATGCATGTCTACCTTGATTACTTTAGGAAGTACTTTAAAGATAAGAGAAGGTTGGCTTCTTATCTAGAGCAGGCTCTTTGCTGCATGTGACTTTGTGCAAAACCTTTATTGCATCCAGCTTCAATTTTTGCAGTAGCTCAGTAGCATTTCCTACAAATTTCACCTGTTTTTAATAGCTGGCTCAGCAGCCCTTGAACAGTATTTCATAGCATTATCCAGTAGTTTCTTCCACCTGGACACCTAGATGATAGTAGGCTTATATATAAGCAACCAGTGGGAGAAAAGAGGCTCTCCAAGGCTTAGCTTGGGTAATGGAGATGTGCAAACGAAAGCCAGAACACTGCACCAGGGCTTTGGGTCGGAGTTAAGGAGGGTTCATGGTGCGGGTTCTCCTCCTCTTGCACGCCAGGCTGAAGGTAGGCAGGACTCTGGGGCAGTGAGCACACCCAGACGCGGTGCAGCCGTTGGGCTGACCTTGCACTGCGGGCAGCACAAGGGACAGAGGCACAGCAACACTGCCAGAGCTACAGGCTTCATGGTTTGCTCCCAGTGACTGAGGACAGGGCCAAAACAAACACTGCCTCAGTGCAGGTGTGGTAAGATCCTCCTCCTTCCGAGGGTGTTAGGCATCATTGGCTGCCTTTCCCCTTCACAAACAGTACCTTTGTTCTGTCCTGGAGGAGGAGGAGTTCCAGGAGAAGGTTAAGGTTGTACCTTGCCATGTACAGTAGTATGAACTGCCTGCATGCAGTCCTGTAGATGCAACTGCCTTCCACCCATACACAGGACCCCTACATGCAAAGAAATTGTAGAAGAGAGTTGCAGCTTCCCCTGTTGGCAAAAACCCAACTAGCTAGCACAGTTAGTCTCCCTAGTATAAACTGGACCATCCACCAAGCAGGGAGCAGAAATTATGTCTGCTCAGCCTCAGTGCCTGATTAGATCAGTGGTTTGTCCCCATTCCTCAAATAGGCCTGCTACTAAGCCTTACTCAGATGAACACTGAAAACCAGTTCACTGTAACACATAGTCAGGTCAGACTAGGAAAAAACAGACTTGTTCCCCATCTTGGTTGCTCCATCATGCGAGGATGTCATAATAAATGGATGGTTTTTTGGTCTGGTCACGGAACTGCTCTAGCTTTAGGCCAATCTTCAGAAGAACAGCTTCATCCCACCATTTTGCCATGACCTGGGAGAAGATGAGAGGCAGAAGGAGAAGGATGAATAAAAAAAAGTAGCATCATCGTATATAGATGCTCTTGAAAGCCTTAGAAACAATTTCCCCCCGCTCAACATCCTCAAAAGACATTTTCTCTTTTTACCCCAGTAAGTATGGCATCACTGTATTTGGGATAAAGGCTGCTATGTGAGTTTCAATTGCACAACATAGATCTTTCCTTTACATGAGACCTGTTTCAAGAGGAAAGGATTTAAAGAAGTTATAGAAATGAGAAATAAGAGAGGAAAGGGTCGTGACCAATACTAGGTATTGATGCAAGTAGACAGAGAGACAGAGAAATCTTTCTTAAAGATACTCGAAGAGACCCTCTGCCATTCAGGGGTGAGGCACATCACCCACAAATTAAAGCTTTTATTTCCAGTACCAGCTAGCTCCTCAAATGAGCTGTGTGGAACAGCAGGGACCTGGTTGTGATGCTTCGGGACAAAGCCAGCTGAGGATTTTGTGCCCAGGATTCACAAAAAGCAAATACTCACCTGGAGGCTAATCGGAAGCCCAGCAGTAGAATATCCAATGGGGACCACAAGGCCTGGAATCCCAGTGAAGTTACCAAGCTGCATGAACCTATGGGGAAAAAGCAGTCATCAGTATTCCTGGGGACAGCAGCAAATTCATCCTTCTTCAGTAGAGGCAGCTATGATTAATCTCTCTCGCCTTAGAGTTTGAGTTTCTTCTCCAGCTGTTCCCAAACTTTTGTTTCTGTAGTGCAACTAGCACTTTCCTTACCTCATGGACCGGACTGTGAAGGACATATCGCTGCTTCCAGTCAAGAGGTCAGATTCATAAATTCTTGGGGCAGTGCAAGGAACAGCTGTGGAGGAATCACAAAATGACTGAACTTGAAAGGGACCTCAGGAAGTCATCTTGTCTATCCTTCTGGCTCAGGAGTGGTCAGCTAGTGCAGGGTGCCCGTGACCACGTCCAAATAGCTTTTGAATACTCCCAGGTATGAAGATCCCACAGACTCTATGGGCAACCTGATGCAGTGCCATGGATACAACCAGTAAGTCTAGAAATACACAGCAGTCTTTCTAATCAGGCTGCATTATCCTCTAAAGGTGCAAGGCACAGCAAAGTGCACAAAAGTCGTACTCTTAAAATTGAGGAGGGAAAGTTAATGAAGTGACTGTTCTTGAAAGGCACCACACAGCTGCTGAGGACTGGCTCTTTAGCCAAGAGTGCCAATACCTGGTGTAAGGATGCAGTTCACAGTGCTGAAGATCTCTTGCAAAAATCTCATGCTCCGAGTTCTCTGTCGATTTGCCTGCAAGCAGAGAGAATGCTGTCTCACGGGCCCTCCTGGCTCACAAAATTCATGTTTGATGTTGGCAGACTCTGCCCATCAGTGTCTCTGCCTTCCCAGAAGAAGACATCATTCCCACAATTTGGAATCAGGATACAGGACAGGTGGCATGTCCTCTGTGGTGCCCCACCATCCAGCATGCTTTCACAGCACAGGACAGCTAAAGACATTTTCCCATGGGTATGGGAGGCTAAGAGAAGCCCCAACCCCACCTTTAGTTTCACTAAGCGCCTTCCTTCAGCCTTCACCCCAGTATGTTCCTTACCTTAATATAATCCAGAGCTGTGAACTGAGAAGCCATGGCCAGGCTAGCCCGAGTCTCCAAATTCTGAAATAAAAAACACTGATAAGGCTCTGCTTGCAGGAAACTGAAGGGTGACAGCCCAGCAGTTGTCTTCCAGGTCTGCTCTTCTGTATCAGTAGTCATCCAACAGGGAGTTTGTCATAGAAGAAGCAGGAGGACCTCAGGTTTCCCACTGACATGACATTTGTTCTGTATCAGCTAAGACAACTACTGACACTGCTCCAAGCTGCTGCTACTTACCATTTCATGGAAATGTTTATTGAAGTCAGGTTGCAGGAAGTCCCTCATTTCACTGAGAATGCAGATCACATGTGCCACTCGCACTTCCTCCATCTCTGGAAGAGAGACTTCAACCACACTGGCTCCCAGACTCTGCAGGTGCTTCACCGCTGTGTACAGGACAGGTAAAGCACAGACAGCATATCCCTGAGTTCACCAGACTTCATGGAAAGGCTGCAAATCCCCAATCCCTGCAGAGTGAGAGACCCCATAGGCCATTGCGGGGCAAGCATCTTCAGTGCACCACGTGGCATGCACAGCTGCAGCTGCTTCCCCTAGGGAAATGCTTTCAACCTAACTGCATCTCAGTATTCCAACAGGGCAAGGGCTTGCACACAGGTTCCAAACTTACCTGCTGTATTTCAGGCAAATTCACCTTGTCTCTCTAGCCTCCCAGTTAAGCCAAAGAGTTAAAGGACTGACAGTGCTTCTCTGAGCACTTCACATGACCAGTGTTCTATCAGCATGAAGTGATTATTTAGCATCACGAGATCCCCATTCAAAACCTCTTCTGAACCATAGTGGTAAAGAAATCAGGGAATACTCAAGACCAGGTAAACAATATAGGGTCACTAAAGCGTGATGCACTTTAACAAGGCTGAACACCAAGACTGTGGGAAAAGTGCATCTTTTGCAATCTGAAAAGAATCCTCTTCTTTCTGTGACCCCAACTTCTTCATAAATACCCAAGCTTGCCTATGGTCCATCTCCTAAGAGAACTCTAT
Organism: Cnemophilus loriae; assembly: GCA_013397755.1. NCBI lineage: Eukaryota > Metazoa > Chordata > Aves > Passeriformes > Corvidae > Cnemophilus > Cnemophilus loriae. Next base: position 2,660,323 of record VZTF01000391.1, read on the forward strand.
AAATGTAGAAGTGTGTCTATGGAAATAAGGAGGGTGATGAAAATCAAGGCAAAGCCTGAATACTGTGAACTATCTCAGCTCCAATGCAACTACTATACCAGACACTGTAGAGGCTTTCTCCCCCCGTCCCCAAGTACTCACCAGGGTCAATTTTGCTTAGTCTAAACTCTGACAAAGGCACCCTAAAGGCACCATTTGGCTGATTTCCAAATACCTCTGAAACACCAGAGGACTGCATGTATCACAAAGACCTAGCACTGTATTACTACTGAGCATTATGTTGTGAAACAAGGCCCTCCCTTAAAAGTCTTTTACCATTAAAGCTTGCAGAGTAAGTATTACCAAGCACAAATCTGTCTTTATACACACACAGGCTGAGCACACTGGACTGCATTCTTCCATTGTAATCTGACAAGCCTACAGCTGCTGAGCTTTTTAACCCTCAGCAGTCAGCGGGGCTTCCCCACTACAAAGCCACTGCTGTTTATCCAGCCAGACCCCTTTAAGCAACTGCCTTTAAGGACTTCAGGCAAGAGCTATTTAATGCATACATAAGAGGAGCACCAAGTGACACCATAACATCAGGCACAATAAAAGACTTACAGACTTCTCCTCTTTACCTTTCTCACAGGCAGTCAAGACTTCAGCATCACACGCCTAAAAAATAAGAGGAAAGAACCAAGCAGACTTTAGTAACTGCTCTCCTCCTCTTGGTGAGCACACTCACCAGGACTTCAGTCCTCATGCTGCTTTCCTTGTTCTTGTCCCTAACAGCAGTGAAACACAGTCCTACAGGACTGCCTTAGGTCACATGCTGCAAGAGAACAGCTTGCAGGTCACACCCCTAATGAAAAGGAAAGGTCACCTTTTCCAGAGCAGAGAATATTCCTGCTCTGCACTGTGGCAGAGCCAGTATGAGTCTTTTTTTTTTACCTCCAGGCAGAAATCCTGAGCACATTTGTGGGGCTGAATTACAATTTTCAAGCAGTACTAGCCTGCAAGCCCAATTTCTACATTAGAATAATGAAATAACACTCAGCAGCTATAGCACTGTCAGCAACTGGATACACACTCCTTTTCCTCATTTGATTTTACACTAACTGCCTTTTGTAATCAGTTCAGAAGCATTGCTTCCAACAGAATCAGCAGTTGTCATTACCTTTCCTCATGCCTCCAGCAGACTCTTACTCAAAAGGCTGCCTTAGAAAAAAACATCTCCATGTTGATGTTTTCACACAGGCTGTATTATTGTTCAACTATAGGATTAAATACGAGAAGCTCTAATGATGACAGGTAAGAGAACAATGAATGCACTGGGCTGCTTTGAAATCTTATTTTGCAAAGCAGCAGAAAAGATAGAGATAAACCAGGCACCTTAAAAAATGTCCAGTCCACTCCCAGTTTTAAGCCTTTCAGGTCAGGAGCACACATATCAGATAGGGTTGCTTTGGGCTGTTTTAGTCCTGCAGGGAACAAAGAAGAGTTCCTCCTTTTATTCTAGGATGCCTCTAGGAAGAGAGAGCATCTGGGCTCAGGGAGGGAGAGGGCTCACCTACCATATGGATAGAGCAGATCTGGCTCAGCAAGGATACTGTAAACAATGGCTGCATCTGCCACTGATGTACAGATAGGGCCTGTAAAAGAGACCAGTTATAAAAAAGTGACAAGAGGTGACAAGACGTAAATAGTAACTTCCTCCCCAGGTCTTTTCTAGGCAGAGATTGCCTCCCCTGTGAGAGCAGCACACAGTAAGGTCCCTGAAGTAGAGTACAAGTCCTCTTACCTGCGCTGACTGTGGAGTAGGAGAGCGGCAAACTGCCATGACCACTGATGCGCCCAAATGTACCTGGAGAACAAGAAACGAGACTTAGCTGGGTATCAGCAGTCACTGGGAAGAGCCACCTAGATGGCTCTGGTGCACCCAGGGTAAACAAACCTCTACCAGTCATTTCATGTGTGCTGTTTCAGAGCCCAGTCTCTCATCCTTCAGTACCCTGTTCTTCTGACCCTGATCTGTCTCATCAGTGAAACACATGCATTCAATGAATAGTGAAATTGGTTTCCTCCCTTAGAAATTATTTAGTTGAGGGGAAATATGTGCAGAGACATTTTGGAATATTTGTATTTAAATACGCAGAAGCAGCATTTATGGTGTGGAGGATGGAGAGGCAGGGGCAGGATTATCAACAGCAGGAGACAGCATCCCAATGGAAGTCTCTCCCACTTCACTGGTGAGACTTCATGCCTAACACCAGCTGTCTTCTGCAAGTACTCATATCACCTTTCTGGACTAGTTACATTTTGTCATCATCATCATCTTCCTCAGATGAATCAAGATTTGTTGAGTTGAACATATGTGAAGGATGGAAAGAGAGTAATGGCTGAATATCTGGTCTCAGATGAAAGGTAGAAAGGAAAGGGTAGAAAGGAAAAGTAGCACACAAATTTGTTTAGTATTTGATGTAAGTAAGTTAGGTTTTTTGTTCAACAGACAGTAGAGAATACTTCCATGCTGCCAGTCTAACCCTTATGACTCTCAGGGTGTTATATTTCAGAGTTTCTCTGGTCAAATTTTACTTCACAGGAATTAATAAACAAGTGCCTGATTTGTTTGTGGCATTCTACCTGGAACAGCAAACAAGACAAACACACACCCCTCCATGATTAAAGGGCTCTACCTTTCAGCCCCACCACACCACAGAACGAAGCAGGAATCCTCACAGAGCCTCCTCCATCTGTGCCAATAGCCACAGGGCAGAGACCTGCAAAAAACCCACACATTGGCCTGTGATCAGAGACACATCATGTTGCCCTGTCCATTCTACCAGCAGCTGCATCCAAGACAGCACACAGAGCTCTCTGTTTAGCTAGAAGTTCCCTCCAGTTTCTAAACCCAAACCCCCCATAAAAACTAAATGCCTGAGGTACTCTGGCTCAGGACCTTCCTCCCACCAACTCCATTTAGGACCACCTACCTGCTGCTACAGCTGCTGCTGACCCGCTGGAGCTCCCACCTGTGAAGTGGTTAGGATTATAGGGATTCCTAGGGATCTTGTGGTACCTGAAGCAGAAAAAGAGTGTTTAATCTTTTCTTAGGAAGCACTGTGTGCACTATAGGGCAGGAAAAGATCCAGAAACACAGTTCAGGGATTCTGATTTCTTGGTAAGGAGATGCCATTTAATCTCAGAAAGTGCCATGTCCCTAGAAAACAGGATACAAAAAAGACTTCTGCCTCAGAGTCCAGTCTCCTGTGAGCATAAGCAGCCTATCCAAAAGAGGCCCAAAGCAAGAGAAAAGATGCTGCTTCAGCTCTTCTGTTGGCATTGGCACCATACCATTACTGCCTGCCACAGTGCATGATGCAATTCCAAAAGGTGGAGCAGTTGGTGGCCAGCAATCCTTACAGACAAGCAAGTCAGCTCTGCCCTTTATCCCGAGGCAGCAGCTCCCCACGTCTCCAGGCTGACCACAGCCTTCAGCCAGCAGAGCCCTGCCAAGCCGCTGGGTATCCAGCCGACCTCCCACAGTGAGGAAATGCTGGCACTTTGTTGCAGCCAAGGGGGAGCCCTAGTTCCACCCAGCTGCACATGCAACAAGCGTGGCTTTACACAAGGCTTATCAAGGCTGTGAGCACCACTGCTCTGGAACTGAGCTCTCAGCTTGGCTATAGCTGGAGAATTCACCATAGTAGAGCAAATTCAGTGAACCTGTTTTAGCTAGCTTTATGTTCTCCTGAGACGACTGTACCTTTTTCTCAACGTTCTGGGCCTTCAGCCATCACTGAGGCTGAGCATTACATGACTATTTATTTGTTTTCTGTCACAACTTTTGTCTACCACTCATCCTATAAACATTCACACCTCCAGGCCTGTAAGGCCTGACAAACCAAGTTCCTTACTCAGCAGACAACACTTGGAGCCTCTCCTTCCTTTGGTTTCAGGAGCCTTCAGGCTTCCACAGCTACTCTAACCCTCAAATCTACAATGCTGGGTTTTCATACCCCCAGGGTTCTGTCATGCTTCCATTTTTTTTTCTCACATGCTTGCCCTTATTTTTGTACCCTTTCCTCTGAGTTCCGGACAGTCATAGATATTTCTAGACTGGCAGAAGAGAGAAGAAAGGGATTTTTACCTATTAGGGTTGCATCCAGTTGTTCCAGTCCCTAGTTCATGCATGTTTGAGACCCCAATAATGATAGCCCCAGCCTCTCGCAGCTTCTTGGCCACAGTAGCATCTTCTGTTTCCGGCTGTGTCCCAAGATACACTGTTCCCACTCGGTGATGGTAAGGTACCTTAGCAAGAAGACACCTAATTATTCCTTTTGAAACCCTGGGAAGGAGCACGTGCACACTGCAACATCACAACAGATCCCAGACATTAGGACTCGTGGAGGTAAGTAAGGGCTAGGGAGCATCACTCTTCAACTTGTCCTATGTTGGTCTCTGTTAGGAGGGACACTTAACTCTTCAATATTTGGTCCTTCTCCCGTGCAGAGAAGTCGTTTCCACACCATGATACAGAAGAGCAGGAACATGTAGATGTTCAAAGCCTGCCTCCCTGCAGCAATGCAACTGCTATGCCCAGAGGCTGCAGATCACCTTGGCCCCACAGCACATAGCTGTGTGTTCCATCTTTCAATGGACAGAGCTACAACATTTCAGATTTGCATGCTTTGAAGCCTGGCATCAAGATTAGTCGAATGCCAAAATAATAGATGGACTTATTTTCAGGGTATGCTAAGTATGCTTTACTTCGAGGCAGCAATAGAAGAATCTGTACATAAACAGGACTCCCACAATAGGGGTAGGTCTCTGCAGAGCCTACAACAGTCTGATGGCACTGCTATGAGTATTTACTGGTAGCTGTTGTTAGGCCACAGGTAAAAATCTTTGTCAGTAGAGATTTTCAAAGTAACTTGCATATTTCTGACACGTGTATTTCAAGGCAAGGAGAGAGGGATGCTTTGCCAGTGGAGCAGAGTTAGTGCCTGAGAAATACAGACAGTTACACCCACTGTACAGATGCTTTTAGACATTCTCATTTCATCATAAGAGACTGTTTCCCACACCCACCCTCTACTCCCTGTGGATTAAAGAGATCAGTATGATCAAGATATGGAACACGTCTGCTGTATATAAGATCTGTCTTCACCTTGCAAAACTTGTTAATCCTACTCACTGCAAACCCACATACAACCCCTCATCACAAACATATTCTCAGGCTTCTGCGGAGGAGTTGGTCTTAAAACCTTGTCGCAGTGAGTTGTCCAGGTCAACCACCTGCAGCAGGAACTGGCAGCCATACAAGGAAACTCACCACTTTGAACTCTTCTTTCAGACACACTGGGATGCCATCCAGACAAGACAGGGTACATTTATTCCTGTAACGAGTAGTGGAGGCCTCAGCCATCTGCACAGAGAAAAAAAAAGCAGAAAGCATATGTTATATATATTTAGCTGAGCTGAAGGTCATCAACAGTATTGGAATGGATATCAAAAATGGCTTTCTTGGCCAGCCTATCAAAGTTTCCTTCTTCTTCCACCATATGGTGGTGGGAAACTACAACTTGGAACCATCTATGCTAATAGATGCCCCATAAGCACAGAAGTCCCATTATAAACAGTGATCCAGCAGGAAACAGATTGCTTTAATGCTACCTCTCTTTGCAGGAAGGAAAGCAAACTTGTTTGTAGTCCTCTAAACACAGAGGAAGGAAAAATGTACTTATTTTTCTGTGCATATTGCCCCTTCTAATGGATGCTGCTGCCCTTGGGGTGGCAGAGGCCCCTTTCCTACCAGTGGCAGACATTACCAGCATTATTTGCTCCTGGTCCCATTGCACTATGGCTCTGAGTGGCGGCGTGGATTTGTCGCAGTCCTCCAACGTGGCAATGATGTTCTTGGCTACCTGGGATGGCGTCAGCTTCCCACTCCTACAGGGCAGGAGACGTTGGGAGTTTGTTACAAGACCTCCCCTCACCACATCCTCACACAGGGTTTGTCTCCCATGAAGCAAGATGGCAGTTGTCACAGCTTTAAGCAACAGATAGGTAAGAACCTCTGTGTGGTGATGATCTGAACATAGCAGACACCATCAAAACAGGAGATTCTTTTCCTTAAGGGGAGAATTTGCCTACACAGAATGCTCCTTAGAGTAGGGGCAAAAATTAGGAGAGTTACCCAAATATTCCTGAGCCACCAGACAGATAAACAAGGACAAACAGCTGACAGCTATACTGAGAGTCCTCAAGCTCCTGAAAGCTTGGAAGCTATGAAACTCCCAGTATCATGAGCTAAAACCAAGAGGTCAGACCCCTTTATGCAGGCCTCCCATTACAGAGAAGGGGTTCCCAGCAATACTGTCATAACCCACCTTTAATAAACCTTCCCTCCCTCTGGGCAAAGGCTGTGTCACACCACAAACACACCATCTCTGGCTGACACAAAAGCCTCGCCGCCAAGATGCACCTGTAACACCATACTGCAGTGTCAGGCCTTTGCTCCAAGGCCACAGCCTGCAGGCAGAGGTGGCCCTTGAGGAACAAGTTCTAGGAGTGCAAGAATATTTATCCAAGGGCTCCACACCTGGCACATGTCCCAGAGGCAACTAGGATTACCAGGCAGCCAACAGCTCATGGAACCCCAGAGTCAGGGGAGTGCTTTCAGCTCTTTCCAAGCTGGACATGTTTACTAGGTGAAAGCAGGTGTCATGCTCAGAGAAGCACAAGGAGCTGGGGAACCAGCTGCATAATCCAGATAATCTGCATAATCCAGATGAACCTTCATCTACTTCTCACTCATGTGTGAGCAAACAAGATATGTAGAAATCTCTCTCAGACAAGATATGTAGAAATCTCTCTCAGACAAGACTGACAATAAACCAAAGAAAACGGCATTTCAATATCCTTGCAGGGCTTGTAAAGCTGTGCCAGCTCTCCCAGCTGACTTTCCTTTGTTATTCTACTAAAGGGAAAGAACAGCAAGAAGTGATGATAAACAGTGGCACCTCAAGGACAATGCTAACAAAGAGATGCCTGAGAGCCTGTGGAACAGTAACAGCCCACAGCACGGGAACATGCGGGAAGGTTGTTTCCAGGCCATAATTTCACCTACCGGTAGCATTCCAGATAGTCTTTGATCCCTTTGAAGCTAAACCCATTCCTAGCAGAATCAGACCTGCAAAAGAAAGGATTAAAGGGGCAACTGTGAGCCACCAAAGCCAGGTTTGTTTAGACCTGTAGACTTCAGCATCACTGTCCAGTGCAGATTTGGGCATCGCTCACAGCAAACCATGAGGATTTCCAGCCCCTGCATTGCAGCTCACACTCTATCAGGCTCCTTGCACACAAGCCAGGCAACAGGTACACTACAGATGCCACAGAAATAAAGGATCAGTTTTGCCAGTATGTTCTAGTTTCTTCACATTCCTACTGAAATACAGCAGTCATTAAACTGTTCAAAATGTATTCCAGATTTACATTTGCTACTCACCACTGCAACGTTATAGCCTAGCTGGAATATACTGGTGAACCTACGCCCAGGACCTCTGTCAAAAGTTCGATCCAGACACAGCCAGCAGCACATCTGGGTGTGTGGTGCAGGAGTGGGAAAAGGCACCATGCAGCACATGCAAGGATACACGTCAGCAAACTGCTTCAACGCCAAGTCAATGGCTCTAGCACATAAGCAGTAGACCATTTCTCATCACTAACAAAGCTGATTTCTTGTGCATCATTTTCTTTAAAACCTGTGTTCTTTCTCTCCTCCAAGCAAACCTCAATAGGCAGACTCCCTTAAGCTTTTCCCTTTCACGTTGCTTGTAATTACTGGCGATTTGTAAGTTACAAAAGGCAAGATGACTGACAGCACTATTCATTTCGTGAAGTGGCTGGGCATGGAAACAAGAATTCAATCTAAATTGCTGACAATGACAGCTTCCCACTAATGTAACAGTGCCAGCACATGTGTTCTTCCACTTCGCTCTTACACATCACATACTGACCTTGCATCTGTCAGCTGCTTGATAACATCTGAAGTGCTTTTAGCCTCAGACTTGTCTTCTGTAACCCCTGCAGCAACCTCCGGGATAAACGTGGGATCTTCATGAATGTCAAGGGAACGCATCAGCAAGAAGTTGTTCATCCTGAATGAGAGAGAGTCACTGCTGGAGTTTTCAACCTCGACCATGACTAATTTTTGAGACTGTTCAGAAGGAACCTTACCCAAGAACAGTTTGTCTTAGCAGTCTGCTTTCACAGCAGGGAGTTGCAACAGTTACAAGCTAATCTCCCTCGCATCTTTCCTAAAGGCAGCATCAAATCTATTCTGCCTGCTTAACAAAGCCTCCTACCTCTTGACATAAGGCCAGCCTCTGTAAACCCAAGCTGGGAAAGAAATGGTGAAAGTTTTTGATTCACTTTAATTAGACATCTCATACACACTACAAACAAGACAGGAATGGAGAGGAAAATAAAAGGAGAATGTAGTATAAGCCATACATTCAACCACTAATCCTGTTAAAACAAGCACCTCTTCAGACTTTTCCATGACCTGCTTCAACATAGTTTGTTTACAAACAACTACAACAGGGATTGTAGCATAAATCCATAGCTTGGACCACGTAAAGCAAGGAAATCGAAACCCTGTCACAGATATCAAGGAATGATCTGCAGTATAACAGCCGTGACACTTGCCTGGGTTTGATTTGCTCAAAAAGCCCACATCCCAAGTAAAATTCAGGGGTGACACAGTTCTCAGTGTCCTGGGATCTGCACGGATGACCCTTCAAATGACGGGCAAACTACATGAAAAAAAGCATGATCCTGGGGTTCCTGAACCTCTTACCCAAGCATCTCCTAGAGCAACGTATACTTGAAATCAGTTTCTGAACAAAGACACATGTGAGAGAAAGAGGAAAGGCTGACCTAAAATAGAGGACACCATTAAAAATAGCTTACCAAAACCTCTGAACTTTATGTCTGGCCTCACTTTCCCACTACTACTACTCTTTTAACCCTATCAGTGATAAGCACAGCACATTTGCACATCCATCAGCTTTGAAAAAAAGACTGTCCTTTAACAAAAGAGCAAAGGCAAAGAGACATAAAGACAAACAAAAGGCAAAAAGAAAAGATGGCAAATACAGTTTCTATGCACTTGCACGAGTGTGAAAAAAGGTTAATTTCTTCTTATAGAGATCCATTCAAGTGACAGTAGTTTAAGAAATAATCTAGAAAACATCTGTGAAATAATCTTACTCTCCAATCAAATTATGCAGCTTTCCTCTTAAAAATATAATTTCAGAAAATCTACAAGCAGTGTGCAATGCAAGTACGTTAAAACTAAAAACAAGGAATAAAAGAAACTCGGAGTGGGAGAAAACTCCCCACTCTTACCTCATTAAGAGTGGCAGTAAGCAGATCTGTCCAAAAGCCTAGGAAAAAAGCAAGCAAAAATGTTGGTTTGCAGCAGCTTTGACCTGAACACCTTCTTCACTAGACAAGGAATGCTGAATATGTTCATGATTGTTGCAGGCTCAGAGCACCCTAGAGAGCATGCAATGCTATGCAGTAAAGAAACAGCACAAACACCTGTATTTCACGCCACAAAAATGGCCTGAAATGCTTTTCCCCTACCTCTCATATTTATGTAACTATAAAAAGAGTATTGTTCTGATTCTTCTGCCTTTGTCTTTCCTTGACTCACACACAAAGTCTGCATCTGCAACACTGTTAAGAAGCATCTACATAGCTCCCATCTGTTATTTTCTTCCTGTTCCACAGATTATGCAAACATTGGATAAAGTAGGAGCTCATTATTTTATTTACCGCACTATTAGGACCTTTCCCGTCTCTCAACCAGCTCCTGCAACAAAATGAACTAACTTGGAAAAGCACGAGAAATTTAAAGACTCTGTGGTAGCAGACAGCTGAAAATACTCTTTCAATACCCTAGCTCCCAGTGTAGCAGCATCAGCAGTCCCAAAGAGACCAGCCTTGTTCTAGCCTGTCTTAATATCTCAACAATGGACTCAGAAAAACGGTGTGGGATATACAAATACAGTACAAGTCTGAGGCAAGGCTTGCACTGCTAGTCCCACAAAGTGGTATGTTACCTCGCGCATTGCATAAGAATTATAGCAGCTTTTTGAAAACACGTGGCTCCTAATCTACATCTAACACAGCACAATCCTGCAGGAGATTGAGAATCTCACACCCCCCCTTTCAAGGGAGATGTCAGGAAAAGAAACAAGCCCTTCGCAGTGCACCAGAAGCAGCCACAAAGCAAAGGATAACAAAGTATTCCGGTCGTGACGTCTTGACAGAAAGCCACTCCCAAAGTATTCTCACAAATAAACACAGCCCATCAAGCTTTCACTCCAGGCCCGGCCGGACACCAAGCTTTGTAACAGGTGACACGGCCGAAAAGAAACTTTTGTGCTTACCTTGCTCAAAAGGAAAGGCCAAGCAACAGCAGCGGCAACCAAACGCAGCTGCTTTCAGCAGAAGCTGGTGCGAGGCGCGCAATGCCCAGGGCATGCAGGCTTTGGTCCCCCCTGCACCCTGACGCCGAGCGGTCCCCCTGCCACAGCGCGATCAGCCCGCAGGCTCCCAAACACGCCAGAGCCCCCCCGAGGGGAGCACCGGCGGCACAGCTGCCTTCAGCACTCTGCTGAAACCCCCCTCAGAGGGCTGAGGGACCTTTGATGTCCAAGGAAAGCTGGTGGCAGCTGCATTTCGAGTTTGATGTCAGCTTTGCGCTCTCCACACCCAAAGACACACAGGACACCCTCAGTCAGAGGCTGGCGCTCTCAGTGCCGACGGCATCACACCTGGGGGACCGGGTGAACCCGAGAGCACGCAGAGAGCCACACCCTCCCCGCCGAGCCCCGCTCCCTC
>VZTF01000391.1:2672158-2700879 GCA_013397755.1 Cnemophilus loriae
CCTCCCTGTAGACCACCTTGCCCAAAGCCCCATCCGGTTTGGCCTTGAATACCTCCAGGGATGGGACATCCGCAACTTCCCTGGGCAACCTGTTGCAGTGGCTCACCAACCTCACAGTAAAGAATTTTTTCCTAATATCTAATCTAAACATACTCTGTTTCAACTTGAACCCATTCCCCCTTGTCCTGTCACTGCAGGCTCCTGTAAATAGTCTTGCCCCATCTTTCCTGTAAGTTCCCTTCAGGTACTGAAAGGCCACAATTAGGTCACTCTGAAGCCTTCTCTTTTCCAGCCTGAGCAACCCCAGTTCTCTCAGCTGTAGTTGTCTGGGCTCCATACTAACAGCCTTCAGGCCAGAAATAAATAAAGGTGCAAATAAAGTGGATCCCGGGCCTGTCAGAGTGAGCTGCAGCTGCTGCAGAGATGGCATTGCTGCCGTGCTCGCTGCTCTGTGTGAGCCTTTCTGGGCTGCTGCAGTCCCTCTCCTTGGCTTTGTGGTTAGGTGGGTGTTTGGGCCAGGGCTGAGCCCAGCTTTAACCCCCCTAGTGCCTTAGCACAGCCTCAGACAGCTCTGTGCTTCGGGACATGAACAAGAGTTGGCCTGTTCAGCGGCCTCGAAATGGGCTGATGTTGAGCATGAATTAAAGTGCTTTCTGCTGCCTGGAGGGTGATATTAAAGGGGAATGCCTGGGCAGTCCATCCTGCCCACACATTTTCCTTCGCTGCTGGAAGTACTTGTGTCAATCCCTGGGCTGGTTTAGGTTTGTGTATCCTGTGGGCCGGTGACTTACTTCGTGCACTCAGTGTGCACGTTTTCCCAGGGAGGAGAGGGCAGCGATGGCACTACACACAGCACTTGTGTCCAAGTACAAGGAAAGGTCTTGCCAAGTCCTATGTGACTTGTTTTGTATTCATTTTGACATATTGTGCCCCATAATAAGGATTGAAATGGTGGTAGTAGTTACAGTGGCCTATAGCTGAGGTCTGCTCTAGCTTTAAGTACAGAAAAGCTGGAAAACATCTTGTTGAGAAATTATTATTATACGATAATAGACTGTGACAAACATTTCTGGTAGCCTAAAGCGTGTCCCTGGATCTAGTACTTACATGTTTTAAAAAGTGACTCGAGCTGAAAATCAAGCTGTCTTTTAGGAATGGAAAGTACCAGCCTAGTTATTAGATCAGGTTCCTTGTACAGTCTGTTGCAATGGCTTGGGGCATTTTTGTGTGTGCAAGTTTCTGAATATGCTTTAATTTAATGGCATTGCTATAACACTGGGGTCTTTGCGGTCCGGGAGGGTAAACCAGCTTCTGCTGAAGGCTGCTGTTCTTTTCCTGTAAGGCAGATGTTTGGGAAGGCCTGTTCTGGGCAGGACCTGTTTCTAGTGTAAGTGTGTATAGAGTGCATTGGGTGACTGTGTAAATGTAACAAATCACTTTATTCCCAGGCATTACGCTTCGTCCCTATCAAATAGAAGGTGTAAACTGGCTGGTGCAATGCTATGAAGTCCAGCATGGCTGTATCCTGGGTGATGAGATGGGCCTTGGGAAGACTTGTCAGGTGTGTCTTCTTCTGGAAAATGATCTTTGCTTAAATTTTTGGATTTTTAGCCCAGTGTTTCTACAGAATGAAAAAGAAAAAGCACCCTAATGATTGCCCCCCAATCCCTTCAGAACTATATACTCAAGTGAGAGCTCATTGTCTCTTTCACTCATTAACCACTTAAAACAAGTCCTGAGTTAGGGAATGAGTAACTCTGAAAAGGTTTCAGGGTTTTGTAAAAACATGAGTGGTCATTTTATACAAACACCTTGATGCATACTTCACAGTGTGCAGAGTTGAAGGCACAATACACAGCCAGTACAGGGAAAATAATGTCCTTTTGATGCACCTGCACCAAGAGGATTTTTGTGTTTGTCAATAGATAGATTAAAATTTATAGGTGTAAGTTTTTCAGAGGTGTGTTGGAATTTTTTTTTAAAGTTTTTCAGTGAGTTTAAGTTTTGTTGGAAAATGACTATTTGTGCTTTGGATCAGCTGATTTTATTCTATAGGTCTTAAATTACAAATAGTTTTAGGAAGTGATGCATGGTAGACCTAGTTTGTGACTGTGCAAGAAAGGCCTTTGGAAAGGGGCTCCATATATTAAGTTCATGTTTTAGGATCTAAGCCTTTTTGTCTGGATCCCACTTGATATTCTATTAACTCTGGTTCGTGCTAGTGAACCTATGGCAACTAGCTGTAAAGCTCAACAAGGAGACAGCTTATGTAGGGTCAGGCTATTGGGTTGAACCCTTCCCTTGTTGAAAAGAAAAAATTTTACTTGCCTTTTAGACCATTTCTCTACTTCTTTATTTGTCGAAAAAAATATCCAACAAAGGGAGATTTCTGATACTTTGTCCTCTGTCAGTTCTGAGCAACTGGAAGGAAGAACTGGAGAGGTAAGTTTCAGCAGTTGTCTGGCTTACTATATTATTGCTCAGCAAATCGCAAAGATTGTTTTCAAACATGCTCACTCCAACACTTTCTTTTTATCCTTTCAAAGGGGTAAAAAGGAGAGCTGCTGCTAAACCAACAAATCAATGCAGACTATGCAGTTAATGCACAGTCTTTACAATGCTGTGGTGTACATGAATCCATCTATCCTATAGTATTGGCTGACTTTCAGTCCAAATGCCTCCACTAGCTCCTTGCTTTTTATAGATTTGTAACCCTCCCTGCTCAGCCTCTCTTAGGCAAAATCTGCTGAAGACAGCCAGGAAACTTTATAATGAAAGGTAAGACCCAAGTTGGGGGGGCATGCTCACATATGCACGCAAAATACATCACACCTGTGCATGCGACCCATTCTCACTGGGGTGACCGTGCTGATGGTGTATCTGCTGTGCCCGGGATGTGTACGTTTGTGGTCTGGAGCCCACAGATTCCTTTGAAGAGGGAGGGCAAGAAGTTAAAGGTTAGAACAGAAGTCTGTCTGTGTGGCTGTCTGGTGATGCTGTCTCTCAGCATCTGAAGTCATCCAGGTTACATTCTGAAGTGAACTGGCCTGATTTGGATAGACTTTGGGTTGAAATAGCTGGGAGAAAGTGCGTTCCTTCATAGATCAGCAGTGCGGCTCTCCAGAAGGAATGTTAGGTAAATAACAGTGGTGGGATTACATGAGGAAGAATTTTATGGTCCCAACAATTGGAACTGGTTTTATCTGCTTTTTGACTGAGAGAATATATTTTTGAGGCCCTGACTTGGACCTCTTTGCTGCATACATTTTTTTGTCTTTCTTTAAGTATGATTCAGGCCAGTTCTGTGGCCTCAGCTGGGCCAACTGTATTCATTCACCTGCTTCTCATGAACTTTTTTCAGTTCAGAGTAGCAGTTAGGTCATAAGACTGGTTTTCAATCATCTGCCTTGGACTCTTACACATAGAAGAATGCAGGTTTATTTAGGACTTGTCCAAACCAGAGCCAGCAGCTGAAGTGCCAGCCTGAGGTGAAAATCATGGAGGAGTGAGATTCAAAAGCTGAGATCCAGACACATCTCACAGGAATGTAGGGTGTTTGGATAGGAATTCTCATTATCTGAGCAGTGGCTGTGTTTGATGATGGGGTCCAGGGTCATAAACATGTGAAAAGACTGAGCTTGGCTCACTGTTTTTGCTCTGCCTTTCTCTTAACAACAGGTTTGCTCCGGGTCTTTCTTTCATAACATATATAGGCAGCAAGGAAGAGCGACCCAAACTGCAGGAGAACCTGAAAGAGGACTCTCACTTCCATGCACTCCTGACAACATACGAGGTATGCGATGTCTTTGTCACTTGAAAGGGAGGGTCAAGTTTTCCTCACCTTTTTGATTCCTTTGTACCACCCCGTTCATGTCTTGTCAGCCCACAAGTTTTCTCACTTTTACCCTTTCAGTTCTTTTCCCCCCTCCCCCTAGGCGGAGTGTGAGTGAGAGGGTGTGTGTGGTATTAAACCATGACATGCTGAAGGTGTCATGTAGCTGTCACATTTTTTTCCTCAGGTATTAAGTGCCTTCATTCCACTCTGCTCCATTTCACCATAGTTTGCAAGCAGACAAAAATATGCTGTTTCTTAACAGATGTATTTACTTTAATCATAAATCACAGTTCATTTTCTTTCATTGCAGATTTGCCTGAAAGATGCAGCATTTCTGAAGTCGTGAGTCTGGTTTTAATTTCTTCAAGTTTAAGTCTGCATATCTGTCAACGATTTCTTAAGTGGATGTTTGTATGTGAGAGATTCTGTGTTGTTTCACAAGAGACAGGGATGTTCTTGGCTTATGATTAGAACTTTGCCTTTTCCAGCTTTCAGTGAAGAGTCTTTAATGTCAGCTAAGATATATGTGAACTTCCCCCAAGGACAGTTTTCAAGCCAGTTAACTCAAAGCAATATGACACATAGTGACTTACAGCAGTACTTAAAGTATCAGTCCAGCAGAGGACATCCTCAAGAGCTTCAGGTTATAAAGGTATTAGTTGCAAAATTCACTGAAACTGACCTGCATTATATAACAGTGATAATGTGCTAATACCATGTCCTGAAGTTTATTGCCTCCAGTCAGAACTGTGGAGGGCTTATGAAGCATTATGACTTTTACAAAGACCAATTATTCAGCTGAAATTCAGCCTGTAGGAGGTACTGTCATGGTCATGCAGAATTGTACAGGAGTCTGCACTTGAAATGGGGAGGAATTTTCCTTTTTTTCTTAGCAGTAGTGCCAGTGCCTTGCAGTGGTGTTGTGACAAATGCTGGGGGCAGCTGTACCAATGAATGGCTCAGTATCTCTGTAGAAGCAGAAATCCAGTGGCCCCCACTGGCACAATTTTGTGTCTGTCAGGACTAGTCAGGCCCACAATGGGCACCCTCCCGTCTTTCAGCAAAGCACCTGTCCTTGGCCATTGCTGGGAGTAGCAGGTTGTGCTGCACATCATGGTAGAAACCAGGTGTAATGAAAGGTAGCCATGACTGTATTGTCCTTACAGTTTCATATCATGTTCTTCATTGCTGCATATTATTCTGTTTATTTTAAAGTTTAGCCCACGTAGGTAGCACCCAGGGAGAGCAAGTAGCCAGCCCTAGCATCACAGAAATGTCAGCTTCAGAGTAATTTCCTACTTCTAAAGCTAACAAATAACATCAAAGCCATGTCACTCAAATTTAGGGTTTTGCCCTTTAGTCTTCCTTCTGAAAAAAAGTGGTTGCTAAGCATTTGTACCTTGTCCTGTGTAGGAGCATTTGGAGCTCTTTGTAAAGGTGGGTCAGAGTTCTCAGATGTCTCACCACCACTACTCCTTACAAGCAGTGTAACGGCACAAATGAGTTGAGCAAGAGCCACGCTCTGGTGGAATAGATGAGAGATCAGACTCTGCTCTGCACATGAGCTTCTGCAATGCTTCAGAGTGCAGAGTCCTTCTGCAATTCAGATCCCGAGCTTGTGGAATAAGAGTAATGACATTTGACTGTTCTGGTAGGGGAGAACCATTCTTATATGGTGAAGAGGGAAATTGCGGCAAACAGAAAGGCTGTGGGAACAATGTAGGTCACTTTGATTTCAGATATATTCCATTGGGAAGAGAAGCACGTGGGTAAGAAAAGATGGCGGTTCATTGTTTTCCTCCTCTGGAAATGACTCTGATGCGGAAGTTGAAACCCTAGTGATAAGGAGGCACAAACACTGAGGGTTGAGAAGCCTAGTGGATCTGCTGGATCACCAGTGGTTCTGCAGCCTGCTTGAGGAGACACTGCATAGAGCTGTATGAACACAGAATAAGTTGAAGCTCCTGTCTTGAGTGATTTGCAAAGGCCTTGTGATCACTCTTCCATCACTGCCTCATGATAGTTGCTGGGTTTTTGCACAGGTGCTAGGGCCTAGTTTCATGTCTTTTTTTCCAAATCAGAGACCTCCTTGAATGTTCAATGAACTTGTGTTTATGTCATTTTCCTGATAGTAACGGGGTGGAGAGAGAAGCAAGAAATTCAAGTGAATTTTGTTCGTCTTCATTTCAGAAAAAACTCACCCAGACTATAGTTAAAGAGCTATGTTGGCTCTTCAAAAACAGTACCTGTGAATTCCACCCTACTTTTGGTGTTTGCTTGTTGTTCATGGGGTGGGACTCCACCTCAAGTTGTGCCAAGCAGAGCCACCACTTACTTTGGTCTTTTTGTACTTACAAGAATTAATTGTCAGCCCCTAACTGAAGATGCTGGTTTTTGTTTGTTCAGCTTTAACTGGGCTGCCTTGGTTGTAGATGAAGCTCACAGACTGAAAAATCAAAATTCTCTGCTTTACAAGACACTTTCAGAGGTAAAGTAACTCATTTATCTTCTAGTGTCTTAAGACTTTTCATCCACCCTCGTTTTCAGAAATTAGGAGAATTGCTCCAGCTTCCAAAGCACCCTGCCAGAGTGGCACAAGTGCCTGAGTGAAGGCTGCACTTCTTGTCATGGCAGTGAAACATTGGCATTTGGTGTGTGCTGGCATCAGCAACAGTGTACTACAATACACCTTGGAAAATAGGGGGAGTTTATTGAAAGTCTCCTGAAAGTCTCACATATTCTGAACATATTGTCCATGATGTCTGTAATTCAGGAGCTTTGGTTATAATCACAAAAAAACAGGTGTGATTCACCTCACCTCTCCTCCTAACATATTTTCTATTACCAAACTTCAGAGAGATTTATCTTTCCAAAGGTAAACGTATTTCTCAAGTCTCTTTATGGGGATTACTGTAAGCAGCATGGACCAGACAATGTTGCTGTGTTTGTCAGAGTTACCCAGCAAACAGAAATGGAACTTAGTCTGACACAGTTTCATTTCATTGTCCTATTCCAACTGCATTTTCCAGTTATCCCTCCTTATCTAACACCTAGTATGCAGTATTAGACCGTAGACTGCATGGATCTGAGCATTTTAATGGAGTCAGTTTTGCACTTTGTTCTTATTTTGTTTACACTGAATTCCTTGCACCGGTGCCAGCCTAGTCAGTTTGGAGCTGTTTGACTGTCACACCATACCTTATGTTTGGATGTTTGGAAATCTGCAGCATCCTACGAGCAGTTCTGTGCTGCCTCTCATCTTTTAAGTTAAGCTTAAGAGTGGTGTGGGTGGGCGTGTGTATTAACTAACATTTCATTAGAGATACTTTTTCCTAAAAATTTTGTTTTATTTCTGGTTCTTTCAGTTCTCAGTAGGCTTCAGCCTCCTACTCACAGGCACTCCAGTTCAGAACAGCCTCCAGGAACTGTACTCCTTACTCAGCCTTATTGAGCCTGACATCTTTCCTAGGGAACAAGTGAAAGAGTTTGTTGACTATTACCAAGTTATTGAAAAGGAGAGTGAGTCAGGTCAGTAATAAGCAAAGTTGTACTTCAACCAGAACCAGCTTTTATCTTGACTAGGAAACAAGTGTGTTGTCTTTTTTATTTGCTTTCTTTTAATGGTGACTAGCTTTAAAACAAAGCCACAAAAACTAATGATTACTTTTAAAGCAAGAGCTACCTTCATGTACCTTGTAAGTATTTCAGGTTTGCAACTATGTTTTGGTTTCTCTGTTTGTAAAATGTGGCTTGAATAATTTCACTAATAAATGTGAAATTCCTTTTACATAGCCGAAGAATTGCACAGTCTTCTGCAGCCATTTCTGCTTCGGAGAGTCAAATCTGAGGTGGCTGCGGAGCTGCCAAAGAAGGTGGAAGTGGTTCTGTACCATGGAATGTCAGCTCTGCAGAAGAAGTATTACAAGGCCATTTTGACAAAAGATCTAGGTAACTGAGCATTTTGAAGTCTATAAATTATTTTTAAAAATAAAACTAATTCCTGTTGTACATGCATGCTCTGTTGTAAAGAAGCAGAAGTTACTTTGGTCTGCAGAATATGTGCGGAATAAATATGCCAAATTTGGGCTGCTTGATTTTTGGTTTTAGCTTATGGCAAAATAAGAGACATAAGTATTGATCTATTGCTCAGCTAGCTATTGCAGAGCCAGAAAGGGTCAGCTTGAGGATCTGCTTTGGGCCAATCTCTAATCAAAAACACTTACCATAAGGTAATCCTGCTCTTATTGCATGTTTTTGTATTCAGACAAAAAGGGTGGTACAAGAAATTTGAGATCTGTGGTTCTCTACAAATTTTCCAATAGTAGCACAGATGCCATAAAGCAAATTTCAACCTACTGGATGCAGATATGAGTTTTTTGGGAAACTACAGGGCTATGTAGACAATGCGGCCACTACCATCATGTGGTTTGCGAGTGCTTTTTTGTTGTAGGGAAATTAAAACTGGGGAGTTGAAGATCCTTTGTTCTTCTAGGGCTTTCTAGCACTTTGCATGAACATCGCCAGGAAATCTGAACCTTCACCTTCTACAGTAGTCAGCATATGTGCATGCATTTTCTTTTCTTCCTCACAAAAATGCAACTCTTCTTAATGTCCTGGTTGCCCAGGAGATCTTGACTGTGCTGTATTTTTTTTTTTTTTATGCAAATGAACTGCACCAAATTTCTTTCACTAATTTTGATGATTCAGTCTTATAAAAATTACAGTGACCTTTTCCAGGGAGTCCAGAAAGTTCAGTAAGTCTGACAAGGCAAAGTAGTGTTTATGAGGGTCTTATTTCTAAAGGCTTGTCCAAAAAGTGTGAAGGAAATTTTTTTTGGTCCATGAAAACATATGTATTAGTCTTGAGATGGGAAATTCAAATTCAGATGTGATACACAGAGAGAAATACTCCAGTGCTGAAGCACTTCAGCACAGTGCTTAGTACTAAGACATTCCCAGTTACACCCATTAACGGAGTTTGGGCTTCCCTGCTCTGTTCTTTTCTCTGCTCTTTGTTCCAGATGCATTTGAAAATGAAACAGGAAGGAAGGTTACACTCCAGAATGCCTTAATTCAGCTTCGGAAGTGTGTTGCCCACCCTTACCTCTTCAATGGTAGGAAAGCACTGTTCTCTGTTGAAACAGAAAAAATAACTTCCTTGAATTACACAGTGGTTTTCTATTATTAGTGTAATACTTAGAAAAAGCAAGTAATAAACACTCTTGTACTTGAATCAGTAGCAGCTGTGAGTTTGTGACCAGTTCCAACACATGACAGTTCATCAATAATGAGGAATAAAGTAGGAGACTGTGTGAAGTCTGAGTTTCTGACTGCAGCTTTCTATTTCAGTGTCTTCTCTCATCTAAACAAAGAAACCACAATGCTTTGTGAACTACTGAGGGTGTCATTTAGAGATAGTGAGGGACTGTCACTTCTCAAGCAAGCATCGTGTGGCTCTGCTCAGCAATAGTGGCAGTGCAGATACACTGAGGTTGACCACAGAATTGTTATTTGTGGGGTGTTAGCTCTGCTTTTGAAACTCCTTTCTGTTCCAGGTGTTGAGCCAGAACCCTTTGAGATTGGAGACCATATTGTTGAAGCCAGTGGCAAGATGTGTTTGTTGGATAAACTCCTTTCATTCTTGTACACTGGGTATGTCATGTTGGGATAGGGTTGACACAGGGAGAAAAAGTAAACTGGGAAAGCAAACTACCTTGTTTAGCCATAGATTGAGCAGTTACTCGTCACAACACAAGCACTGACCTATTTATTGCACGTTACTCACTACCTGAAAGAAGTAAAAAAAGCTGTATTGGAGATGGTAGAGGAACCTTGGATATTTTTGTAGCTTCCCTTGAAGCATTTCTCAAAGCACTTAACTAACTCTCTCACATGCTCTCATATTTGCAATATTTGAGAATCTGGGACAATAACTATGTGACTTGGTATTCAGCATATTTGGTTTGACTGTGGGTTTCTTGAGAGTGGTTTCCAATGCCTCAGTTGAGTTCCTTTGTGCTAGCATGCCTGTATTAGCCTGGAAGGCACAATCCGTGGCAAATGTGAAAAAGAAAAACCCAAGAATAAGCTGAAACTTCAGAAGTTTTGGGATTGACATTCAGAAGCCCCTGTGTTGTGCTCTTATGAGTTCAGAACCTAGAACCTAAAGACCGAAAGACAGAGCTTCAACAGCCCTTGTGAAGTTCTGATGTGATTTTGTTGTCTTTGTCCTGCTGTGTAGCACCTTGTGAGTACCTCTCCACTGAATGTCTTTACTGCAGGACCAGCCCTGTGCAAATTCTGGACTTGAAAATGTGTGTGTTCTGCTCTATGGTGAAATCTGATTTAAACAGAGCACTGTCTGAGGCCTAGGGCTGGGAGGGAGGAGAGCTGATATCTAACACACCTTTGTAGGCAGAACTTGATCTTTGAGGGTCATTTCCTGGAGAAAGAAATGTTCTGCTGTCACAGAGATGCTGATATTACATTTTTGCAGTATTTCAGATGCACTGTAGTTTGTTATTTGAGAGCAGTCACGTGGTGAGGAAGACCTCGTCATGCTAGGCTGAAGCTGAGGGTCCTTTTAGAATGGCTCCTTTGGATCCCCACCAGCCTGTATCCAGCCAGCAGCAGAGCTGTGCCAGAGCCCTGTTACTTTTCTGTGACCCCACACTCTGGACAGTGCAAATGATGATGGCAGAAAAAGTTTAACTGATTGCATTTAGATGTGGAGCTGAAAATGTGGCGAGGGAACGGGCTGTGATTCTGGGAGGCCTTGCTGTGTAACAGGGACTAATGATGACTGGTTAAGCTATTGTGACCCCCCTAGAAGGCTGTGAAATGCTGTCACAGTGTGCTGAGCATCACAGGGTCTCATGTTCTTCTTGCAGTGGCCACCGTGTGTTGCTCTTTTCTCAGATGACTCAACTGCTCGATATCCTGCAGGACTACATGGACTATAGAGGTATGTTCTGCACACTTTGATAGGAGAGGGCTTATCCGAATGACCTCTGCCAGATGTTGTTCCTGTGATTTTTGGTTGATCCGCCTGGGATGGAGAAAGGAATGTGATGAAGATTTATTGGTTCTTAGTAGATAGGGACCATACTCCTGCAGTGGCTCTGTGAGTTGGAGGGTCTTGAGTTCAGCTCTTTGCTGTTACCAGCTTCCTGAAATGAGCTGATAGTTAAGTGTTGTTCTCCAAAGTAGCTTCACCTTTTGTGCCTTGATAAAATGGAGCTAACAAGTGGCAGGGTAGCAGTGTTTCATTATATACCTGTGTTCTACTGTGTACCTGTGTCCTGAAGTAATTGCAGTAAAGGCAATAGGCTTGCTCTAGATTCACTTTGTTCAGCACAAAGCACAAACTGAGCCACAGTTATATGAGGAAATTAATTTTTGATTAAAACAGTTGTTGACAGTGGGGCCCCAACATGTCTGTGAGGGCAGGTTGGATCAGACCATTTTTGGCAAGGTTAGCGATGTGTTCTTGGGACATTTTCTTTTGTTTCAATCCACGTGGCTCCATGCCTACTTAGGATTTCCCATGAAAGAGGCTTTTGTTTGGTGTTTATGGTTTTGGACGACTAATAGTGTAGGATAAAGCCAAATGTAGTGCCATATCCCATACTGCTTGCTCACAGGAAAGCATACACTGAAGGCCGTGGGAGTTTGGATAAGTAAGATCTGATGGTTGTTGGCCTGCTTTGTGGGGCCAACAGCCAGCACAGCATAGTCTGAAATGGGACTGTGTGCTAATGTTCTTTTACTTGGGCTCTGAATTTTCCTGTTATGTTTCCAAGCAGTAAATTAAATGCTAAGAGTCTCTGCCTCAGACTCAGCTATATTGCTCTTTACCAACAGTCAGTCTGGAAGTCAGGGTCATTAGCTCAGTTTATACGAGATTTAACTGGGAAAAAATGAAGGAGTTGAAGGCAATAAAATGAGAACCAAGTCAGGAGGATTTGGCACAAAAAGTTTCAGGACAGCAATGATACAATAGAGAATGAGGTAAGAGGGTAAGAGCAAAGGCGAAATTTCGGAAACATTCATGTTGTTTGTTTGGAAAGGCTACAGCTACGAGCGGCTGGACGGCTCTGTTAGGGGTGAGGAGAGACACCTTGCCATCAAGAACTTTGGTCAGCAACCCATCTTTATCTTCCTGTTGAGCACCAGAGCAGGTAAGTAAGGAGAGACAAACAACCCATCTTGCTTCTGCACTCTTATTTTATTCTGTCTGGCAAGGTTTCAGGGAATTCTGAATCCTGCAGAGCCTGATCGTGTGGGGGATTTTTGAGGGAGACAGGACACGTCCTGAACTTAGGTCTCTCAGCTAGGACATCTGGTTTCTGTGCTTTGCTTTTGGCAGCTGATGCCAAGATCCTTTTGATATTGCAGCCTCTTGAGTTTATTTTATTCCAAGTTCCATAATGCCTGTCTCTGTGCCAGTTTGAGCTTAAGGAATCTCACTAGCATTTTATTTCTGCAAGCATCAGACTTTAGGCAGAAACAGATTTCCTTTAAGTAAGCTGGTGGAATTGCTTCTCAAGTTTGCTGAACATGGACGTGCTCTTCAGCTGGCAGACAGACTGAAATGAGAGCCTTTTACCATCCCGAGGCTGCAGAGAACTCCATGGGACTGCCGTCTGTGCTTCTTCCCCTCTTCACTCTCTGGGCAGATCTGTGTCTTCTACACAGTTTCAAACCTCCCTGTCCCTCTGTTCAAACAAGCACGGAGCCAGGCTTCTGCTTGTCTCCAGAGGAGGAATCCACACTGCTTGGTCTCAAACGTCAAACTGGGACCAAGTCTTTCTTTGGGCTTCTGGTTAGACTTGTCTCGATGAGCCTGCACCACAGTGCACAGAGGGGAGAACATAGGGAGAGTGAAGGGAAGACCCTTGTGCTGGATGTGTGTCAGGAGTATGTGTCTCTCACCACAGTGCCTGAACTCTCCCTGCCCATGCCAGCCAGGCTTAGAGTTGTTTTTAACTGCACACTGCTATGTCTGGCCAAAGCATCTCGTATTCAGCTGGGAGCAGCTGTGCTAACAGCATTGCTATTGTTGTTATATTATGGACAGAGATTTTCAGGTGCATGACTGTCTCCTCTTGCAGGGGTATTCTGATTACAGTGAAGGTGTCTTGTCATGAGCTGGGAGAAATGTAAGGCAGCAGGCTGTCTCCTCTTTAACTACATTATGTGGTCACAGTAGAGGTGTTTAAAAATGTAAAATTAACTGTGTTTTTTTATCTTTTTATGTAATGAGAGCCCAAGTTCTAACCTCAAAACCTTTAAGTCACATAAACACCTGGGCTCTGGTTATTGTATAGTTTGGCTTGGTGTTTTCCACTGTTTCAGTGGTATATTTACAGCTGGTTCTGTGCTGCAGCCAAGTCATGACTTGGGCAGTCCCTTGTGGCTTCAGGGAAGCCAGTCCTGGCTGGGATAATCTGCCTGCCAGCAGAAGAATTATATCTATGTTCATCGGTCTTGACAATCAGTCCCTTTTGCATTGGTTCACTCCCACCCGAGGTTTTTTAATTACATTGCATTGTACAGATTCTTTTTTGGGCTGTTGCAGAAAGCTGGAAGCTAGAAATGGAAGGCTTACCCATCTGTTTAGATCCTTATGAGACTTAGATTTGGGTTTGAGAGATGGATTGGATTAGATACAGTTGATCAGATCTGACATAACTTTGCATAGCATAAATTCTCCAGCTTCTCCTTTATTTTCTGCTGGTGACATATTTTATGACTTTCTTCTTTTGTTTGTAGGTGGAGTTGGCATGAATCTGATGGCAGCAGATACAGTTATTTTTACTGATAGTGATTTTAACCCACAAAATGACTTGCAAGCAATAGCAAGAGCTCACCGGATTGGGCAGCACAAGTGAGAGATGTGACTACTTCTGATTTGGTTGCTGACTGTCTTGGCCTCTCAGTATTACTTTCCCTTTCCATAGGCAATGGAAGGTTAAAGTATGAGGATAGATCGAAGATCAAAGGGGAGCAGAGAGGATTTTGTGTCTTCATTTTCCAGCTGCAGCCTCATGCAATCTTGTCCCTGTCATGTATCCAGGGTGGGAACTTTGTACATTTGGAGTAGGAGATGGAGGCTGGAGGTTTGCCTGCACTTTTGCAATGAGCATTTCTCCTGTGTCGAGCAGAATTGTATCAGCATCACATTTCTGCTGATTATTTTTGTTCATTTTGTTCTTGTCTTTTTTACCTACCGAAGGAGTGGGTGAGGGGGGTAGTAAATAGCTTAGTGCACCTCAAAACAAAGTAAGTAATAAAAACTTTCTTAACTTCTCAAGGCCTGTTAAAATTATCCGCTTGATTGGGCGAGATACAGTTGAAGAAATAATCTACCGAAGAGCTGCCTCGAAGCTCCGGCTGACCAATGCCATTGTAGAAGGGGGGCAGTTTGCTCTGGGAGCACCCAAGCCTCAGGGAGCAGCAGAGTTACAGGTAAACCAGAGTTATATCCTCAGTTTGACTCCAGTAACCACCTTAGAAATGTCCCAGGATGTTTCTGTGTTTACATCAGATTTGAACATCTGTGAACAGTTGTGCATTGACGTGACAGCTTTTGTATGTAAAAACCAAAACGATATCCCAGGTCCAGACAACATGTGATGTTTGAAGACAGTTTTTGCAATTTTGAAGTGCATTCATTGTGGAAAAAGAGTGTGTTTTCTTGGAGAAGAGGCAAAGACAGAACCTTTCTTTGTCTTACTTGTTTTTTAATTATAATTAGTGGAAATTATAAAAAGTGGAAGCTGACTCATTGTTTCTAGAACTGATCTGTCTCTGGTGCTTTTTTCTCACAAACAGAGCTGATAAGAAGTCAGGTGATAACCTAGTCAGCTTTTGGTTGTTAGTCTGAAACTTGGTCAACCTTCTTTTGGCCTCTTGGCAAATACAGTGTCTCAGGAGTCAGGGCATGATTTATAATTCTGACCTGAAAGCTGAGGTTTGTGTTGAGAACTTGGCTTGAAAACCTCAAGGAAAGTGACATTTAAGGGAATATATCCTCTGTGTGCAGCTAAACCGGGGAGAGGTTTGGATTTAGTGTATCCTTCCCCGCTCTGCCTCCCCTCCCTGCCCCATTAGTATGTATCTCAGCAATTATAGTTTCTGTGGGAGAAGTGGAACTGAGCCCATAGGAAATTCCATGCTGATATTTTTCTCCCCCCTGGATTTTTATGGTATTTAGGCTTTTGTTTTAAAGAGGTTGAGGGCAAAAGCAAGCCTGGCCTTTCTGGCTATGAAGAAAGCTACTTGAATGCAGTTAGTACAGTGCTATTTTGTCATTTAGCCCTGAAGAAAAACAACTGTTCAAGTCTGGATGAGTTATGATTCAGGGAGATATGTTGTTGGGGCTTGTCCCATCAGGCGTTGGGAGAAAGGGGCATGTTAAAGCATAAGTATTTTGACAGGCAGCCTTAAAGCTTAGGTTCCTCCACTTGTACATCCTTTGCATTTAAGCCTGAGAAGCTCGAGACACTGGGATTGGCATGGAATTAGAGGATAATAATACTGAACTTCCCCTTCTCTTTGTTAAAGCTGAGTGAAATCTTGAAATTTGGCCTGGATAAATTGCTCTCCTCTGAGGGAAGTACTATACAGGATGTGGAGCTAGAAAACATCCTTGGAGAGACAAAAGAAGGGCAGTGGATAATGGACGCTGTGCTGCCACAAAAGGAAGAGAATGAAGAGGAGGATACAGAGAGTAAGTTAAGAATCTAAATAGTTATGTCACTTGAGTGCTGGTAGAGAAGGCTTCCCAGGTAGGGGTGGCATTTTTCAGGCAAGAAGAAGAAAAGTAGAATTTGTAATTAAGTTACTTGGATTTTGTTTGTGGCCTGTCCACAAATTTTATTTCTGAGTCTTTATAGGTATTTTTCTTCTTTTTTGTGTCCTTATTTGCCTGTTTGTAAGATAATCTTAACAATACTTGCCCAGTTTTGGTGGCTGAGAGTTGAATTCCTTTTCATATTTTAATACCTCAGATGGAAATTCCTGAGAAATGGGGAAATATTCATAATGTAGCTTCTGCTTTTCCCACAGAGAACCATTAAGATAGATCTACAGTTATGGAGATGTAATAGTAACTTAAGGAAAGGTTGTATAGCAGGTGTTTCAGTTTTTATCTCCAAATAAAAGATTATTGGCTATGAAAATCCAAAAAGTGAGATAAGAAATGCAGGGTCATGCTGTCTATACACCCAAAACAAACCTACTCTGTCTTCAAAACTCTGCTTTCCAGCCCAAATGTCACCCAACTGTGGTTAGTTTTTCATAGCCGCATACTACATGAAAATAAATTCTAAGGATACTTCCCTCTTCCAGTGCCTTCTTTCCCACAGAAAGACTGAATTTTTGTCTGGGTACACAGCAGCACTTAAATATAGATTTGTGACTGAAGCTGAAATGTAGCCCTGCAGGACAGTTATTGTCCATCCAGCAGCAGTTGCTGGCAATGAGTAATTATTTGCTGAGAGTTAGCAAAGAGTGGTATTTTCTGGTGGTGACTTAAAAGAGGAGCAGTGGTACCATGCTGTGTAATAGGTATTGGGAAAATAACCCACGTGGTGAGCAGCAACCCTGAGCTACCAGAGTTCTGTGCTTTCATTTCATTTGGGAATGCAAAAGCAAAAATTTGCTGTCCCTTTACAAGAGCTGCCTGTAACTACATAGCAGAGCTAAATGAATTCTCCACTGGCAGAGATGGAATGACTAAAGGGAACAGCAATGGAACCACAGTTTAAAATAATTAATTTACTGAAACAAGAAGAAAGCTTCCTTGACAGTCTAAACTTCTTAAATTAAATGCTTTTATCTAAGGAAGCAAACCTTGATTCTCTTGTTTCTACATGATGCTGACTCTGGTCATACCAAAAAATTGTGAGAGTGAAGATCTTTCTCTGCTGAGGGTAGAACGATGTCATAGAAGAGCCAGATTTGTTTTGATCTCGCTGTACATTTTAGATGTTAGTAGGTTTCAGTTCCCTTTCACACTTTTTAATTATTTTTTAAAGATCACATGTACGTGTATGAAGGCAAAGATTATTCAAAAGAACCCAGCAGAGAAGACAAAAAAGCATTTGAGCAGCTTCTGGATCTTCAGAAAGCATTGATTGAAGAGACCAGTAAGGAAGGGAGAGCTCTCCGGAACAAAGCAAACGTAAGGCAGATGTGACAAGGCACATGATGCTCTCTCATTTGCTTGTGAAAAATGAAACTTGGCAGTTTTGTCTCTTTACCTACAGCTTGCAGAAGGCATGTTAGAAGATTTGGATGTCAGTGTACTAAAGCTGGCTCTGGAATCAGGGCTTGACAATTCAGCAGTTCTGCTAACAAATCTGAGATATTCTGTACAAGGCACTTCTATAAAGTCAGGTCACAAAACCACATATTATGTGACAATTGAGATCTGATGATTAAGACTTGTGGACAAGTAAAAAATGGGAAAGGAATGTAGGTTAAGGACGGCATCAGGCATGACATTAAGATGAGCAGTTTGTTTCTGTGATACCTCTTTCTTTCTCCAGGCCCTTCTCACAGGCCTTCGGGAACAGTCGGCCAGGAGGAAGCACTTGCTGAGTGAAGAGGAGCTGGAGGCTCGAAGGAAGAAGCGCCAAGAAGCAGCAGCAAAGAGAGCAAGGCTCATGGAGGAAAAGAAGGCAGCAAAAGCAGAGGCAGAACACAAGAAAAAGTATGGTTTGTATAGCATCTACTACTTGTAAACTGATGTCTATTGCACTGTACTCTTGAAATGTGTGTCTAATTGATGAAAATAATATGCTTGAACTGCATAACGTGGGGATGTGTAGGTGGAAAAATGGCTTGAGTCCTTAGCAAGTGTTCTCTCCTCCTGAGTACCCTGCCTAACTTTACATGTACTTTAATTCATAGAGAATGGCCTGAATAAGAACCTCATGTCTGACTGTACAATCAATGAGCATTTGGGAGAAGCTTTCTGAAATGTCACAGTGGGCCCGTATAAATTGGTTTGACATCTGTGATTCTCTGGCACGTGTCTTAACTTGCTCCTTCTTGTTTCCCAGGTGTTCTTCCTTTTCATCACTCCAAGTAGCTCCTTGCCCTTTGTTATGTGCTCACTTTTTCCATACCTGCAGTTGGCTTATCACATTGGCATGTGGCTCTTGATATCATAGATAAGAACTGTGGTAACCGTTGTTCTGGCCTGAAATGGGGAGGGAGCAGAGGGAATAGGTCTACGTCTCCTGCAATGATTTAAACCAAGCTGTGTGCCCCCACCTTTGATTTTCATTGAACATCCTCTTCTCTTGTTGGTTTCAGGATGGCCTGGTGGGAGGCCAATCATTACACATCTACCTGCCTTCCTTCAGAGGAAAGTGGCTCTGAGGAAGAGTTTGAGGAGGATGAGTTGGGGCGGAATGTGGATTTAGATTACAAAGATGCAGATCAGAACTATATCAAGTACGTCATGGGAGATGTAACCCACCCCCAAGCAGAAGACGAAGATGCCATCATTGTCCATTGCCTAGGTGGGACTTGTGAACAACAGGAGTATTGTTGGGTGGGGTGAACAAGGGAGCTGAATTGTCCTTACTGGCTCAATAGTTTCTAATTCTGAAATAATTTGGATTTGAGTCTGACTTAATCTCAGGTGGTGCAGAGCGATACAGCCTCTACTCCAGCATGTATAACCCACTCAAGCACTAGCAAGGTGTGAAAGGATCTTTGCATGCCTGCTCTAGATTTATGGGTAAACCTCTTCAAAGATGCCTGTAGGGCTTGAAATTTTGTATCTGTGGCTAAACGATGACAATTCTTGAGAGCAGGGCCTTTTGTTTATCCTATGCAAGCTGTAGGGATCAAACTGAGATACTGAAATTCATCTTCTTTTTCCAGTCAGCAGAGAGAGACACACACTTCCAGAGGCTGAGGTCAGAGTTTCTTGATGCTTGTCTCTCAGCACTGTCAGTACAGAGGCTCTAGGCTAGTCTCCTAATTTAAGGCCCTCTTTTAAGACATTAAAGCTGAGGGAGATAAAGTCACATTATGGAGTTCCTCCTGGAACAGGAGCAGTGTTGGAGCTGCTCTCTGGCCAGGGCTATAGCAGAACATCATTATCTGCTTTGGCTTATGTTACACTCTGCATGAAACCTTGTGTTTGAAGTGCAAGTGCCAAATAGAAGTGAAAGACTGCAAATATCAAACACCTAGTGTGGGAAGGCCAAGGCGCCAATCTGGGGACATACTGCATGCGTGTTCTGTGTACCTTTATGTATGTATGTGAGGATACTGTCAGGTTTATATGCTCAGTGCTATGGTTAGTGCTTGTTTCAGCATTCTCAGTGGATAGCAAGAAATTTTTCTGCAGAGTTTTTCAGGGAACTGTGACAAGTTTGTTTTTCTCAAGGGCTGAGTTTTATCCTTTAGGATAGTCCCTTGAACAGTGGTTGACTTAAGTTTGTATGTAGTTCCCATATCTGGTTTTGGTAATCATTCATTGCTTGTGTACAAGAGCAGGTGCCTTTCCTTCAGGGGTGGTCTCCAACCTCACTTCTAAAAGGAATCTAACTTGTTATTTCGTTCTAGATGACTCCGGCCGCTGGGGAAGGGGTGGTTTATTCACTGCTCTAGAGGCTCGTTCTGATCAGCCAAGAAAAATATATGAGATGGCAGGAAAGATGAAAGGTAAGAGATTAAAATACTACCTGAGGCCGAGATACTTGAAAGAGCTGAAATCCCACTGACACTGCAGGAGTGAGGTGCCTGGATACCCTGATACTTGTGTGTTTTACTCCTTCTCTGGATGTGTGCATCCCTAGCTCTGAAAGTAGTACTTCAGCGGGTGCTTTGACTTGACTTGTTTGGAGTGTGACAGCTCTGTGTAGGGGTTGATCGTTCCAATCCATCCTGCAAGTCATGAAAAGAATGGGAAAAACCCCAAACTGGTACATTATTCACAGAATGTTTTTCACTATGTAAGACAGAGCACTGCATCTTCTGTCAAAGTGCTTTAAAGAAGGGTGAAAGCCACCTCAGGCAGTACTCAGCTGAGCCTTTGCTTCCCTCCAAGCACTAATCTTTTCCTGAGCATGTATTAACAGTTTTGAGATACCTGCAGCTGGTTAGGAATGAACATCTTGCTATAAGGTGGACCTGTTGAACTTTCTAATTTCCTGGGAGATGCTTCCTTCTAATTTCAGTCTCTCTCTTTCCATTTGTTGTCTTTAAGTGGGATGTGTGTATGTGACTGTGTGGCTCAGGGGGAAAATGTTTGTCTTGCTTCCCTGGGGTCTGACTGCTGAAACCATCATGAGGAGATACAGTCTCAGAGAATAATACAGAATGTGACCGTGAAATCACTGCTGCATTGACTGCCTGTTTACTCTTCAGGACTGATTTTTTATTGTCCTGTTCTTTTTTCTGGACAGATCTGGAGTTAGGAGGAACACTGCTATTCCCTATTGATGATAAAAAATCCAGGGAAAAAGGACAAGACTTGGTGAGAATGAGAAGCTCTTTTCCTGTTTTGCTCTATCCATATGTTTTTGAAGCTGTGTGAAATGAACCTTATGTCTTTTTCACAATAATAATGGCACTGATTACTGAACATGGCTAAGTTGCAGTTAAATATTAGAGATAATGAGTTCTTTTCCTCATTTATTAAAGCTAAAAGTTAGTAATGCAGTTTTCCAGCACTGTCACTGTGTCTCTTAGTACTGTATATAGATTCCATTTCAATTTTTTGTGTTTTCTCCTTAGCTGGCCTTGATTGTAGCTCAGCACCGGGATCGGTCCAACAACTTGTCTGGCATTAAGCTGTCAGCTTTGGAAAAGGGCCTGAAGAAGATTTATTTAGCAGCCAAGAAAAGGAATGGTAAGTGTCTGTGCAGTAGAACAGCGAATCCATACACATGTGGTTGCACCTAAAGATGATGACCGATTTCCACCCCTCTACTCTGTTCCCTCCTTCTCAGCGACAGTGCATCTTCCACGGATCGGGTATGCGACAAAAGGCTTCAACTGGTACGGCACCGAGCGGCTCATCCGAAAGCACCTGGCAGCACGGGGTGTGCCCACTCTTATGTATCCTTCTGGAGTGTGTCTCATTCTGTCCACCATCTACGACTGAAATGATCCTGTAAATATTTTGGTAAATGCAAAGCAGGGAAGCAAGGCAAGGCACAGATGCCACAGTCCAGCTAAAAACCTGGTTTCTTTGCCTTTGCTGTCAGCATCCAGCATTTCTGACAGCATTCAGGTACTCATTCCACACCAAAGACAGCATTTTAGGTGATAATGACAGATGAGTGTGACTCAGCATGCCTGTCAGAATTTGTTAGAACCAGGTGCTAGTCTTCTGTTGACAGCATGGACTTACCTGTATATGCCACATCTGTGGGGGACATGCCTGGAATTTCAGATTAACGGAAGTGACTCAGAAAGCAGCAAAAGTGAGAATATAAAAAAAACATTACAGTGTTCCAAACAAGTTATAGCCTGCTTCCTTGGCTGAACATGATGAAAGCTAGTATGTTAGGACAGGCTTAGGAAGGCTTTCACCTTCCAGGAAAGGAAGCAGGTTTACAAGGAGGTTCTGTTTTGTCACTTCTCTTGGAAGACATGCTTTTAGTATACTGACAGTGTCAGCAATTCTGTGAAATCAAAAACCTGAAACAAAGACAAAAGTATTCAGAGCATTCTGGCTTTCTTCCTTGGTGAGTCTGTTAGTGGACATGTTCTCTGGTATTTGTTGACACTTAACAGCATTTCCTTGACACTTTATTAGATACTACTTCTCTAGGAGTAAAGGTTCTTCCTCTGCTTAACAGCCGTATTCATCTTCAACAACAGTCTCAAAGCCATGAAGACGCAGTAATTTCACCAAGAACATGCAAAAAAAGTGACCATCACTCAGGCAGACCATGTGCATTCACATCAGAAATGTGGCTTGCACAGCCATTATTCACACCTGTACCTTTCTGCCATGACTGGCCCCAACATTTGCATGTTGTCTGTGGCTCTGGAGTGGAATGAGACTCCCTCTGGCTTCAGAGTCCAAAGAGGAAGGATGTTGGCTCAATCCCAGATCTCTTCTGGAGATGAAAAATTAAACTTTTAACTGATGGTCCATTGTTATCCCTTACATTAAGTTATTGTTAGGGCTTGGAATACAGTATTGTTTAACTGTATTTCCCTGCCCCCTCCCTCCCTCTCAAATTTCTTACCTTATCTCACTGTACCTCTTTTCAATCAGCTTTTTAGTGGTTACCTGGCATTCAGTCTACATGTCCACATATAACTCAGCAGAAAGGAACCTGTCAACTGTATGACAGCCACACAGGATAAAATGTTTATACTCTTCTCAGAAATCCATTTGACTTGCATTTGTTCAAATATAAAATATAGCTACTTAATCATGTGGTTATAGTCTAGCAAAATGCTGACCAGTATCCTTCACAAAGGTGTGCACGGCTGCCAAAATTTGAGGCTGACTATAAATGATACCTTTCTTTCTCCCACAACTCTTATTTCATTACACAGTTTCTTGTTGCAGCTGTTGGGCAAAACCGGTTCCTTACTGCTGTCTAAAAAACGGTGTGAAAGGTTCCATGACCCTTTGATTCACTTCTTAGTGCAAAGTTTTTGATGTTGGCTTTGCTCTACTGCAAGAGAACTTTCCTGTTTTTCACATTGTTGACACTGTTGACTTTAGCCAACATATTTTTAGGGTGTTTTTGTACAACTAGGCAATAGTAGCTCTCCTAATAAGTGCTGTGACCAGGGAGACTGTGAGGTGCCAAACTTAATTCAACTTAAAGTTCATCTTCCAATAGGAAATCACCCCACAAGCAGTGGAAAGTATGTCCCTAAATATCTCATTGCCAACATACATCTCACTGGCTGCATTTACACTGCTTCTGTGGCACCATCTGGTTATTTAATAATTCCGGGCCTGCCGTGGCTCATCATGCCGACTGGTGTGCTCCTCACGAGGAGAAGCCCTCCCGAGCTGGATACTCTGTTGTTCACTCTTGGCTGTAGCAGACAACCCCATGGGATTCGTTACCTCCTTTGACCCTGCTGGAGCTGAGGGCAGCCAGAGCTGCACATCACCTCTGTGGGTAAGACCTTTCTTGGAGCTGTTCCCAGGAACTGCCCCCTCTGCATTTGGCAAAGTGCCTGCAGGATCAGAGTCCGACTGTGAGGACTTGGAGGGGTGAGAGGTGGTGAGTGGATGTACCTTGTTTTCCCCAGTCTCTCAAACTGGCCCTCTTCCAGCGGGCCGGCTGGTGGCACTGTTAATCAGCTGCAGCAGCTCACGGTGCTTCTCCAGCCTGGAAAAACGCTCCCTCTTTCCCAGAATTAAAACACCAATTATGTTTTTTTCTTTGGCAGCTTGACTGAACACATAATTTCAGTCTGGAGACTCAAGGCTCTGTTCCTCCACCTCTTCTTTCTCCTGCATGTTTATTGCCCTTCCTTAAAAGCTTTCATTCCCAAGTATTCCAGTGTGTAGTCTTGATCCTCAGCTTCACTCACACCTAAGGGTTCTCTGGCCTCCAGGCAGTTGCACATGAACTGGATTTGTCCTGTGGCTGAGTCCCCCAGAACAGGCTGAAGTAGTGTGTCTGCCCCCACTATGGCCAGCTATTCCTTTCTGAGGCCTCATGCTTTCCTTTGTTTCAGCCTCTCTCCTGTGCCCCATACCCTGCTATGACTGACTAGAGTTACAAGGGAGAGGAGGGCTGCCTGTTAATGTCCCTTACCCCTTAAGCTCTACAGGGAGCTGAAAGGTACCTGTAGCACAGAGGAAAGGTCATGGTATGCAACAGATTTTAGCCCTCTAACTCAGGCAAGTAAATAAATCAGGTTCTTTTCCTCTCTCATCCTTTTCAACTGTAGAGATGAAATCTACCTTCTTTTTTTCCCTTAAAATATACTTAGGAAATGCTTCTGGAGTGTGGTGGTTTCATTGTGGGTTTTTTGCTTTCTTTTTTTTTTTTTTAGACCATATTCTTTAGTATTCTTTAAATCTGCTGAACCCAAATAAAAGCTTTACCTCTGTCTGCTTTGAAATGGAGGTGAGATTTCAACTGAATCCTGAAGTGGGTTTTGCAGAATCTCAGCCAAGTGAAGTTCTTCTAGTGTTTGCTACCCACCACCATTTCTCTTTATTTGGGCAGAAATCATGTATTTCATATAATTAATTCAATAAAGGGCTCAGCAGCTTTTATACAAGTTGCTATACAAAATAAACATGTCATGCTGTTTCTTCAGCTGTGCAGTACTATGCATTTTCCCTTTCTAAATAGCAACCAGCCCAAAAGGAAAGGAAGGTGCTTTTGTAGTCATGTCCCTCTGGCCTCTCTCTTCCTCCAAATAAGATTTTTTGCAGCATAAGAGCTGAAAAGTGGCACCTTGTGCGTTTCTGTCATTGCATGTTTACTTAAACTTTTGATGTAAGCTGCTGGAGTGAGGTCAGCGGCCAAGAGCACGATCACACACAGCTCAGATTGGCTGTACGAGCAGTTTCATCAGATAGGACCTATGAAGTGACATCCAGTCTCAGGAAAAAACTTTGCATCCCATGCTGGAGGATCCAGCTGATGCCATATAAAAGCAGGCTGTAATTCAGAGTGACATTTATACTTGTGCTGGCTCAGCTCATGCTTGTGTTTCTTGACAAAGCATTGCCTCTGATTCTCAGGGCATTATGCACACAAATTTTGTCTTTATTGGCCTGTAACTTGAGAATGATCTTTTCCTTCTGCTCAGGAAATAGTAAAAACAATACCAAGCTCAGAAATCAATCAGGTTTCATGGACATATGTAGATAAGTGATTTTGTCACTGAATTTTGTCAGAGACAAAAATTATCTGGATATGTCACTGTGTTGGGGAAGGTGGAGCCTGGATTTTGAGGAAAGAAGACGACTGGTTTCCAAGGTGATAGAGAAAATCTACAGCAAATTCAACCTCAGTATCTTAACAAAAATACTGTATGTGTGTATCTCCAAGCAGAGCAGAATCTGACCCACAAAAATGATCAACTGAAAAATATAAGGATAAGCAGATTGATTCATTTAAAAATAAGTGAAGCCAAGGTCCTGGAGGAAAAAGAAAAGCAAACTTTTGAGCTGAGAGATGACTTAAAAGTGTAACATACATGTCAAGTTATGTGAAAACTCCCACCACTTTACAATTTCAGTGAATAGCAGGTTGCTCATGCACTGTGATCAGCAAATCAAAGTGTAAGACAGAATGATTCAAAACCCTAATGGATTTGCCGTAAGAAAGCATAATGTCCACATTTCAAAAAGTGCCTCATCTCTCCCTGGTTTTCTGTCCAATTCATGCTTTTCAGAGTGAAAAATACAAGCATGAGGAATGCAGTAGATGGATTAGTGGAATTACATATGAGTATCTTCTCTAGAATTCAGATCTCTGTATCATTTTGAATTTCCAGCAAGCATGTGTTTTTCATGTTGGACTGCACCATCCACCCATCTTGGCCCTGGTCAGATGGTACTGCATTGGTGGGAAGGCACATAGACCCTTCAGAAAATGTGATGAAGACAGGAACTGTCTGGATCCTCATGTTTCAGGCAGGAAGAGAATGTTCCTGCTTGCACTTGTAACATTTTCCTGTGTGTTTCTTCAAGCTAAAGATAGAAACAACCCCCTCAAAGAGCTATATGAAATGAGAATGTTAATCATGTTGCTGTTGAAAAAAAATCAAAGGAGAGTTAAGGAAAGACAGAAGTTGCTTTTTGTAAAATCTGAAAAAGGCTCGGGTTTTGCTGGCTTAAGCAGAAGAGAATTATTTTATTAACTTACTTGCTGAAATAAGTGCAGGGCATCCACTAGCCTTCCTCTGCTGCCTCCAGTGAACTTGATGTTGCAGCACTGGCATTCACATGATAAGGATTGTTTTTTTTTTTCCATAGAAGAGAGACAAATTAGAAGCAAATCAAAGGTAGTTCTCATCTCATAAATCTCATAAAATGATCTCAAGTCCGCTGCAGAAAGGGATGAAGAATCTGAAATCATATCCCTTTCTTGTGTGCCGCTTCATGACAGTTTAGGCCTGGCTTCATATGAGCACCCTGCCTCCTCACCTGTGTGTTCATCTAAGATCATGCCATAAAGCAGTGCCAGACCATATACTTGACCACTTAGAAATCCTTCCTAAAACTGTGCCTGGCCACTGTTCCAGCAGAAACGGGACAAGATCAAAACAGAGGAGAACTGAACACTGAAAGTGTCTTGCATTACAAGCACACTCTGGACCAGAGACCAACTTTGTTTGACATGGATGTACTGGAGTGAGTCCACTAATGTGATTCAGGGATTGGCACATCTGACACACCAGGAGCTGAGATTTTTTAGTTTTGAGAAGAGGTTTCAGAGTGGAGTTGATGTGTGTAAAAGTGTATCAACATGTACAAATACCAGTTGGAAGGGAGTGAAAAAGTGGAGCCAGACTCTTCTCAGTGGGACCTGGTGAAAGGAAAAGAGGGAACAGGTGCAAACTGAGATACACGAAATTACCTTTAAATGTGAGAAAAACCTCATTTTTATTATGCATGTGTTAAACACTGGAACAGGTTGCCCAGGGAGGTTGTAGACTCTCTCTCTTTGGAGATGTTCAAAACCCTGCCTGACACAGCCCCAAGCAACCTGCTTTTGTTGACCCTGTTCTGAATGGGGAGACTGGACCTCCAGAAGTTCATTCCAACTGAAACAATTCGCCTGTGGATCTGAGATCCATTCAGGAACTTTAAAGAAAACCCTAATCAACTCTAATTTTACCTATTCAGTAGCGTACAGGAGCAGAGCACTTCACAAATTTCTGAACTATGACCCTACTCCACAGGTAGATTGACTCGTAGGAAGCATTTCCTCGTGTCTCAGAGGTTTAAACAGATGTAACAGTATCTCAGAATCTGCCCCTGAGCCCATCTTCGGTGTATTCCTCCTTTGCCAGTCTCTGTGACCTAGTTGGGTGTGAGGGGGCTTCACTGCTGGGTCTAACAGGTTATCTGCACCAGGTCTGGGCAGGGCATGAGTGCTGGTCCTCACTAAGGTTTGTATACATCCCTAGCTTAGATCTCTTAGCAATCTCCTTTCCGTGGGGTACTGCAACAAGCCCTGCTGCGCTAAACCATGAAATGGCTATTGAGAAATCCTCTAAATCTTCTTGAGCAGCTGCCGGGGCAACATAGTATGAAAAGAAACAGAGTTGGCAGAGTTTCTTTGTTGCTTTCAAAGAAGTCTTGTCAAGACCTTTGGTAAAGGCCTCTTTCCCTTGTTGATGTTTTCCCCTGAGTTTCCATAGCCTTTCAGGCAGGGCAGTATCTCCCCCACACAGCACAGGTAAAAACCTTGCTCCTTGTACCGAGTCTCTCCCCTGCCCCAGATGTGTGTCCTACATAAGCTCGAGCCTGTTGTCTTTTGTCATATTTCGCCCACCTCTGAGCAGGAAGGAAGCAAGCCCATGAGCCGTGGAGAGCCCTTAGCAGGAGGTGAGACTGAGGCAGGCTTTCAGCAGGGTGTCAGACACTTTTCAGGGCAGAGACAGTCCCTGGAATGCAGCAGAGTACTCAGGCCTTGGGCAAGTTTAGACACATGTTGATGCATAATACAAGATGGAGCCTATCAGTTGATATCAGACTCTTCCAGTCAGTCACAGGGTTGGGTAAGCATGTATGCCATGCAAAATAGGAGGTAATGTAACTACCATATCAGAGTGATATGGAAAGGTTTCTTGTCATTCCTGGTTAACTGTTTCATTGTGAAGTCATTCTGTGGGCTATGGGTGTTGAGTAGGGGGCAAGCACCACAAATGAAACTGTGGCATTATTTTGGAAAAAGGGAGTGAAGGCAAAGTGGAGGGGAAGAATAAAAGATGCCATCTACGGAAGCCACAACAATGCAAAACATACACTATCTAATAGGAATAACTTCAGTTTCTTCTGCATTTGTTCCATTTGTGGCCTAGGTCATTCCTGAGCCGTTCAAAGCGCAGTACTGGAATCTAGGAGGTCTAGATTTTCTTCATACATTCCCAGTTGCTAGCTCATGGTATGTCCTGAAAACTTAAATATTTTTAAAGGGTAAGACAACCCAAAGGTGAAATGAAATAGGAGCAACATTTACATGTAGAAAAAGTGACTTGCACTGACACAGGACTCTACTATTTCCTTCCCACCTGCACAGAGCAAGTGGTGCCAGGAATCTGGTGCCCAAGGCAGGCTTCAGGCAAACCAGACCCTTCTCCCTGGGTGGCAGGAGGTCCTTCTTCATGCCAGTCCTCTTGTGACCGGAGGCAAAGAGCGCTGCAGCTGCAGGCTTTGAGTGGAGGAACAGACCAAGCCGTCCCGAAAGCGAGGCATTAGAGTGCCTGGCAATGCACTTAGCCTTGGAGGAAACCCAAGGACACCGTAGTCTGGGATGGGATAGCTCCAAGGGGCTGATCCTTGTAGATCAGCCGGGACGGAGAGGGTGACGGCATAAGACAGGTAAGGAGCATAGCTGGGTGGAGGAGAGCTGCAGAGCCTTGGAAGAGTTGCGGGGCTCTGGGGGTGGGCACCGGGAGCAAGGAGAGGGGCGATGGGGAAAGCAGCGACGGGAGATGTGAAAGAGCGTGTGTACGCCCCGAGGTGCAGAGGAGGCTGCACGGGGCCGAGGTTCAAGCGTCAAATCAGGCCTCGGGGGCGGAGTAGCAGGTCCCGCCGCAGATCCCCACCNTCGCGGGGCCGCAGCCTCGGTGAGCATGAGAGCGGCCGCTCCCCGGGCAGGGAAGCCTCGCCCGGGGGGCGGTGGCTCCGGCGGGGGAGGGACGGGGTGCGGGGCGGTGCCGGGCACAGGAAGCGGAA